>JAWNNU010000727.1:0-24266 GCA_035044585.1 Scaptomyza polygonia | reverse complement strand
GCTGATATATACTTATGGGCTTAATATATTGTAATTCAATTTGATTGTTTCGGATTTTTATACTCGATACTGAAGGTAAAAAGTATATTGGGTTTGTGCAATGAACGCAACTTTTTTCCACACGCTACAAGCTAGAGACTTGAAACTTCGCAAATATCTTTTCTCTACGATAACTGGGGGGCTGGCAAATCGATAAATCCACCTATTTTGCACGCCCTGACAACTAAAACCATCAAATTTGGTGAGAAGACAACCACAAAAAAAAACTGCATCTAATATTTTGGAGCAACGCCCACCCAATCCGACCATAGCTCCCGCAACCACCCAAAAGCTTAAAAACAGAAATGCCTATATTTTCCATAACTTTTAAGCCAAGGCCACCAAACTTTGTGCCAAGATTGGTTATAAATAATCCCAAAAAATGTAGATGCCTCGATCACCCTTACCGCCCCCAGCCCCCCTTTCCAAAACTTTGAGCTAGAGTCAACCACTTTGAAAGGAAGATAGCTTTTTGCCTTCTCCATCTGCATCAGACAATCTAAGAGGCTGCGTACACCTCTGCCAAATAATTTGTTTTCTTTTGTATACTAATGCATAAAATAAGAAACAACCTCAAACACATGAAGTGTCAGAGATGGTCGTGGCGCTGCTGAGCTAACGCTATATTTTAATTTTGAATGATCAAAACCTTGCTATCTGTTGCATGGATAGGAATTTTCTTTAGCAGCGGCAAGATCAATACATACTCCTAGATCAGGAAAAGAAAGTGTTAAAGGGGAAAAGTGTTAGAGGAGGCAAGTGTTAAAGGGAGAAAGCGCTACAAACAAGTGTGCGTATATTTATTAGCTATTAATTTGTAGCTTAGATAGAATATGCGCATGTTTTAAGTGCATTAACAAAAGGTGTGGAAGTGCTAGAAGGGGACAAGTGTTAGAGTCAAGCGTGCGCCGGTTTGATGTGCGTTGTCTTGCATACCTATATACAGGTCATAAGCCTTTATTGCTTTTAATTTTTAAATTTTTTAATTTTTATTTTATTAACTGTTTTTTAATTTTTAAAAAAACAGCAAATGCTGCTGCAAATACAAAAAAAAAAACTTTACGTATTTGTCATGTTGCAAAATGCGTATTTTAGGCAAAATGCAGACAGTGGGTTGGCCCGCCAGTTGCCTTGAAAGCCCGCCACTGAGAGCAAGGGCAACTGAAACAAAACTATATGCGGCAGGATCCGCAGCAGGAGTTGCAGCAGGGCCCACAGCAGCAGCGCCGACGTTATGTTATTATTAACAACAGCAACAACAACATGCACAACAACATTCGTGAGGGCTATATGAGGAAGGGATGGGAATTTTCTTACACATCAGCAACAGCAAGATCAATTCAAAGGTTTCGTTTTAAATTTTTATTTATTTACACTTAAACCGAACATTAAGATTAAAGCCGCATACTTATAGCCGGTAGAGCACATAGGTCACACTCAATGGTTTCGTTAAGCCTTTTTATATAGCTTGATCAAATCAATCTTATAAGCTTTAGTTCAAATATTCAGTATATGAATATCTAAGATAATTTTATGTATTTCACTATTAAAAAATGTTGAAGACGTTAGTTTAAATGGTATTTAATAAAGTAATTCATACTTATAATTTTTTTAATTCATTTTTATTTGATTTTATTCTCTCATTAATAATTTATTTTATTATTCTTTAAATTTATAAGGTTTTCTTTAGGCTTAATTAATAAACTTTTGTTTAACTTCTTGATTGTAGTATTAGACGATACTTGATTAGATTATATTTGACACATAATGTCCATCTGCAGATGTTCGTCAAATGTTTATAATGACTTTTTTTGTACTTTAAGATATTCGTCAATCTATTTGTTATATTTGGCAATAATAATTGTTTCGTCAAACTCATTTATCAAATCAACTTCTCAAATATGGAAAATGAATACAGTTAGCTGACTTAAAGTATAACAGTTTACTAAGCTGCTGGATTATTGTTTTACTATTGTTTTTCCCAGTGTGTTATTAACGATACAAAGGTATTAAGAATGTGTTTTGTACTCATTTAGTGATTTCAAAAATTCTTATTTAATGTATCTTTCTGATGTTGTCTGATGCATCATCTTAACTTGTTTTATGTTTAATTGTTTTCTTCAAATAAGTAATCTTTTGAATTTTAAATCTTTTATGTTAAGTATTTGGCTAACTTGACTAGGTTTTACGCTTCAAACGAGATAGATTGTATTATTCTCTATGAAATGCCACCTATAACTTAACAGGGAAATCGTTCGAGTATGAATTTTTTCTCTTTAAAAGTGATTGCTTTAGTATATTTTTATTGTGAACCTACATGCCTTTACCAAAGGAGGTTCAGTGATTTATCAATATTTCATTTAACTACTTTCATGTTAAACATTACACTTGTTTAATGATTAGACTCGATTTCGGTATTTTCCAACTCATTACTAAAACTAAGAATATTTTGTATTAATTTCCATTAAAAAACCTTCTTAAAAAAACAAAACAAAAACCTGTGTATCAGCTCATGGTTTTAAACAGCTACACCGCCATCTGTTCTCTGTTTTTTGGGCCTACTACTGTTCAAGGATATTGCTTTGGTTCTAGAACTGCAGTTGAGTGAGAACGTATGTATTGGCCTGGGGAGCACCGGTTAGCCACCGCTGCCTCCTTTTGTAAGTAGTTCTTTCGTTTTGATGTTAAATCAAAGAAATAGTTCGACACGCAGCAGTAATGCTGCAGTACTTCCGTTGGTTTATGAGAAGAAAAAAACTAACAACAAGCGAGTTTAAATTTAACAGTTTTATTGATGTTCGTTTTTGATAAAAATAAAAATAAAACACATACGAAAAATAGTAATAGAACAACATGTCTACTGTCTGTAGAAACCTTAGTCGTTGATGAATCAGTTGGTATCTGCGAGGTCTATTGTCTAGAAAAAGAAATTTCGGTTCCTTGCTAAGGTTATGCATACTGCTATAATTTGTAAGGAGTATTCTTCCTCCTGAGAAACATTTGGCTCGCCTGAGGCCAGATTTCATTGCCCAGCTTGTTTGCCTCAAGCGACTCTCTTTGTTCCTTAGTTCCTATATTATTGCGACTCTTCCTACGTCACACTTCGGCTCGGGCGCACTAAGGAGTGTTCTGCCTCCAAACTTGATTGCTTGTTTGTCATTTCGTAACCTGATTTATGAACATGACACTTGTCCGATATGTACCCTAACATAAAGAACATTGAATAAGTAGTGATTCTTAAAACCCAATCAATGATACTCTGAAAAAAAACATGACGGAGCTAATTCAATTCAATTGTCAATTATTTAAAGAGAATAATCTGAAATATAAAAGAACAGCTAAAACTAGATATATATAAGAGTGTAATAATTGTAAAAATGGTTTGAAACATTTTCTTAAGTCATATACAAATCGGAATTTCATTCAAATGAGAATGGCTACTTACCAAACTTTAATGGTGCTGACCTGAAATACGTTTCTAGAAGGTGTGCATTAAGATGATTAAACGGATAAATTTATAGGAATTTTAAACGAGAACCAATCATGCATATCTAGAAGTGAATTTTTGAAAATGAAAAGCACGTAGTAGGATCGACTATGATATAATCTAAATGCAAACCCTAATAAATATTTTGATTATCATGTTGTTGGATCAAAGTTCCTCCAAATACTTTGTAAATTTTTTAAATAACGATTGGCTCCACTTCTGGACTGACGTTGACTAAAAGTTGATTATTTTAAAGCTCGGGTATTCTCGATTGCATTGTTATTAAATGCCATAACATTTGTTAGTTAATTGAGCCTTGTGCCAAGTGTGCTGGTCAATAAATTTGTATTGCTCGTTTTCAATGGGCTTCGAAATATAATTTCAACTGCATTGTAGTTAGTAAACAATATTATGCTTTATATGTTGCTGGTATTTCAAAAGACAATTATTGAAACTGACAATTACCAATCTGTACAATTACCATATTTAAATTATTGAATAAACAAAAATGGGTAATTATTTTTTAATACAGTTTGATTGGTAAGGGCTATTACTTGGATTTTTCTTTGTTGCATATGTGTTGTCCAGTTTTTATTTCATCAAGTTAAAGTTTTTGAGCTAGAGCCAATAAGTTAGGAAGAAATATATCTGGTGGCATCCTTATCAGCATTAGACAATCTTTGAAAGCAGCCTGTGCCCATGCCCAACGGAACCCTTTTGCAATCAGGCCTCTTTAGCCCGAACATGTAACGAGTATTCCGCAGTTGGTTGCTTCCGACTACAACGTTTCTATTCATTCTACTTGTAATAAGAATGTCAGCAAAACCGTTATCTATCTGCCAGGAGGTTCCGTTTATGCGTGGCATAATGCATAAATACTACTAACTCATCCCCGAGACATAAGCATTAGCCAATCTTCGAACGAAGCGTGCCGCATCCGTATCCCTTTGTAATCAGCCTCCTTTCGTTCATTTTTGTACTGGAATCGAGTAAACCCTAGTTGGTTGCGTCCGAATGCAACATTTTCACTTGTTTTAATTAACTGTCCAATCGAAACTTATATATTAAGTTTATTTCCTTTAACTTTAAAAAGTGTGGTTGATATTTCAGGTCATAAAAAACGATGTTGTTTTGTGGTGCCAAAGCCGTGTAAAGTTTAATAAAATAAAGTGGATCAAATGTATATTCTTAAAGAGTTTTAAGATGTTTTTAAATTTTCTTAGTTTTACTAAGCTACTTATGATTAGTGTTAGCATTAAAGAATGATAACATCATTTCGATTCTTCCAGCGGGTATAAGCAGTTTCAAACAAAAAACACAGGGTGCCTAGTGTAACTCCGGTCGGAAACACAGAAAACGGCTTTCGAAAGAATTTCAATGTTAAGGGCTTCCGTTCGGTGGGTGGCTCATATGGAGCCTGATTTATCAACATAGCCTGCTGTGACTGAATTAAGTCCATCTGTATCCACTCGTATGTAAGGCCAGCCTCTCGAGCCAGGTTCACAAAGTGAGAAAATACATAAGTAAAGGATAGTCCCGAACGCTCATCCAACATAAGATCAATGTCGAATCCACAAAGTGTATCAGGAGCCAGACGAAGTTTTGGTTTTCTCAAACGTTGTTGTATGTATTCTAATAATATCCATTTGTGGGTTGCCATGACATATGCATAGCTGTCATTAAGAGAGAGTATATGCTGATCGACCGTCTCTTCGTCCACTATCAAAACACGATCACTTAGCTCTGATGGTATGTGCTGAAAGATATACATCATCTGTTGTGGAAATACCATAATGCGCAATCCACTCTCCAAGAAAGTATTAACATCCACAATTTGAGGCATACGCAATCCCGAGATCAGACCCGATGTCAAAGCACTGCCAAATAGGCTATAAAGCACAACAGTATACAAATGGGTAAACACTTCAATAAACTTCTCGGGCAGTCGAAGGCGTTTGAATGCACTGTCCGCCAAAGGAATACCCCCTGCGAGCATAAAATTTGCAAATAGCATATCAGGTAGTGGAACTCGAGGACGTGAAATTCGTTTGATCGCACCATTGACTAAGAAAAAAAATGCAACAAAATAAAACGTTGTTGCGTTATGGCTATAAAACACTGAATACGCTTCCATAAAAATAAAACGCTCAAATGGCAGGACCAGACAGAGTCGTGATGACATCACATGTGAAGTATATGGGATCATAGAACTATTTGACATCACGTTAGCACCAATATGACCCTTTTGGTTACCATCACGAACTTTTTGAATGTATTCATTATATTGAATTTGAAGAATGTTCACACTCATGTTAACATAGCGCATGAATTCTCTCAGAAGAATGTTTGCCTGACCGCCAAAAGTTATATTGCTGCCAAATGTTTCCGATGAATCATACTGCAAGTTAAATTTAAACTAAGATATGATCAATCTATACGCTATGGGAACTTACTTGACTAACGGCAAGTATAACAGTTTTCATATCGTCCACTTTTCGATATGAGATTATCTTCGATTTGTCTAGGTATGTTTCAGCGTATTTATAAATACTCATTTCAGATTTCATTTTATATGACCACACTTCATAATTGTTGTCGTTCTTAAAGGACAGTGAGACACTATAGAATTGTTTGTTCCAGCACCAGTTGAAAAATGCCTCCAATTGATCAGTTTTGAAAATCAAATCATCTATAGACTGGTACACAAACAAGATCTGAATTGTGTTAATCTTGTCAAGAGCTTTGTGTAAGATTTCCAGTATCGGATCATCCATGCTACTAAAAAGCACAACCGCTAGATTGTTATCATTGATAATATTATGAAGCGGTCCAATATGAGCGCCAGCTACAATCACAGGCCGATGAAAAGTTTCCATCAACTGTTGTCGAAATGAAGATGATATAGTAGATATATTTCCCAACTCTTGATCTCCAAAAAATGTTACAAAGCTTCTTATGACCGCAAATTTATCAATTCCTGATATTATGTCAAGAACTATCTGATTATCCACTTCGCTTTCCACCACAGGCCTCAACTGGCCATCAATTAAAGCCAATATACAAACGATACTGATACAAAGTCTTGTCCACACCATGACTAAAACTTCCTGACTGACGTTGATAAAAGTTGAATGTTATAGCTCGGATGTCCTCGATTCCATTGCTACTCAATGCCATAACATTTGTAAGTTAATTGAGGGTTGTGTCAAGTGTTATGGTCTATAAATTTGTATTGCCTTTTTTCAGTGGGTTTCTATTTATAATTACAACTGCATTGAAGTAAGTAAACAATTTTAATTTTATATGTTGCTGGTATTTCAAAAGACAATAATTGTAACTGATATGTACTTCGTCTATACAATTACTTTATTTGATTGGTAAATGGCATTTTTTCTTGGCATTTTTATTGATGAAGATGTGGAGCCCAGTTTTTACTTTTGCGAATTAAAAGATCTAACTTATTCGCAGCCTCCAGTCAGAAACACAGCAGCCTTTCTGATAGTCCTAGTCCAAGTAGAAAAAAATTATGCTTCTTAGACAGCTCATGTTTTTCTCTTTCAAATAAATGGATCGTAAGGTGCCTGATTAAAGATGCAAAGCCCCACTCAGCTTGAGCTGAGGTTTTCTCCATTGTATAAAGTCAAAAGCCACCCATTTATTTTTCAACAAAACATAGGCTTAGCTGGTCGATAAAATAAATTTTAGATTCAGATTTTAAGATTTCTTTTTCAAATTTATTACGAAAATTTTTGATTTTAATCTTATTCGTATTAAAATATAAAACTTAAGACGATTCGAATAAAAATCAATGAAGAAACATTTTGATTTCAATAATTACTACTCAAACCTAAAATAAAAAATTTTAAATTTAAAAATCGCCATTTTGGAATTTGTATTTAGAACGACCACATTTAAATCGATAATTTAAATTTTAGAAATCAGTATGAAACACTTTGTGTTTTCCAACGGGATTCCAGCCTGAGGTCTGTTGTTCCCGAAGATGCCATAGCCATTGCGCTATTGCCAAAGATGCCATAGCCATTGCGCTAATGCCGACTATATTTCGCAATCGGTTAGCTTTGAATTGAGGAAGTAAGATGTCTGCTCTTTAATTTAAGAATGTTAGAACTAACTCAGGTGGTATTGAATGGAACTTTTTTATTTATTTTTGACTATGGTTTAATAATTGAATTAAATATATTTCAACGTTTAATTGAACATGGCATGTTGCTTTAAAGTGCATGCACTCAATCAGCATCTTTTTTAGCTAAATTTACTACGTTTCGTAGTGAAAACCCGCATAGTTAAATCAACTATTTTCATAGTTGATTTTCGGGTTTTTTTTTCTGAGTGTAGTTATTTTGCTACGAATTTGATAGCATCGCTAAGTTTACTGATACTTATTTCTGCTTTCTTCATTGCTTTACAGTTAGAAGGTTAAAGTGAAACATCATCAAATGGTTGTTCCTTCCACCACTTAAAATGTTCTGGTAAATGGTTACCAAATGACTTGGTTTGACTTGATTTGGTTTTCGATTTCATTGAGTGCATTATGATTCGCTCTTAGCACAAGATTATAAATGCCTTTGAAAACAACCACTGCAAGATTCTTGTCATTCATAATTCTTTTGTGAGAACCAGTTGACAATAACCGCATTTTTCAAGGTTTTTATTATACGTTCCTGTAACGAAGATGGTTGAAGATCCCTGGCCTTAGCTCCTCATTTTAATAGCATAGTGTGATTATCCTCTTCGCTTTCAATTACTAGCAAGCCATCAAAAATGGCTAGAATTAAACCGCTCCAGAGACATACTAGAGCATTTGACGCACCTAATGACTGATATTTTTTGACTAATGTCCTGCTCGTATTGAATTTTTCTCTTTTATTTTAAAACTCTTGTTGTTATTCGTCAATAAGTTATACCGCATTCATACCTTTCTTTCAATAGAATATAAACAGGAATTCTAAAAACATAGCTTATCAGAAGAATAACGTTTAAGTTCTTGGGAGTTAATTTTATTTAGAAGTGTCCTTCAATTTCTGTCTGAATTGTGGTAAATGGCCTTAAATCAACTAAATTTTTCTTAATATTAGTCAAAAGCACATAAGACCTACAATCAATTACGAAATACAATGCACCAAGTACACAGTTTTTGATTCAACTACGAGGTCCCATGCTCAAATCAAAACACTATCACCTTTTTATACATTTTCATTTTATATACTTTATTCATAGATTAAAGCGATTTTGTAAGGAGATGGCTACTGGCGTCCCAATAAGCTGCATCACTCATACCGCCCCAGTTCCCCAAATTTTACAAGCTTTTATACGTTAATATTTTTGAGCTGGAAATTTAGTTGGCTGGTTGCACCGAACCCGAAAAAACTGCATAGGCCAATATTTAAACGCAGTCTACATTCCTACCGCATCCGAACCCCTTGCAATCAAGTCAACCGCAGTCAGTTGCGTCCGACTGCAACGATTCCACTTGTTTAAATTAACTATCGAAACTGTTATATTATAAATATATCGTGGTAAGTCAACAGCTTTGTTTTCAACTCCCTATAACGTGGATCACATTTATAATATGGTTTATATTCTTAGAGAATTTTTATATTTCGTAACCTTCGTTAGTGTAATGAAAAAAAGATTCTAAGCTTTAAAGAATGATAACATCATTTCGATTTTTCCAGCGCTTATAAGCAATTTCAAACAATAAACACAGGAGGCTTACTGTAACTCCGGTCGGAAACACAGAAAACGGGTTTTGAAAGAATTTCAATGTTAAGGGCTTCCGTTCGGTGGGTGGCTCGTATGGAGCCTGATTTATCAACTTAGCCTGCTGTGACTGAATGAGGTCATCTGTATCCACTTGTATGTAAGGCCAGTCTCTCGAGCCAGGTTCACAAAGTGATAAAATGCATAAGTAAAGGATAGTCCCTAACGCTCATCCAACATAAGATCAATATCGAATCCACAAAGTGTATCAGGAGCCAGACGAAGTTTTGGTTTTCTCAAACGTTGTTGTATGTATTCTAATAATATCCATTTGTGGGTTGCCATGACATATGCATAGCTGTCATTAAGGGAGAGTATATGATCACTTAGCTCTGATGGTATGTGCTGAAAGATATTCATCATCTGTTGTGGAAATACCATAATGCGCAATCCACTCTCCAAGAAAGTATTAACATCCACAATTTGAGGCTTACGCAATCCTGAGATAAGAGCCGATGTCAAAACACTACCAAAAAGGCTTAAAAGCACTACATTATACAAATGGGTTAACACCTCAATAAACTTCTCGGGAACTTGAAGTCGTTGGAATGCTCTGTCAGATAAAGAAACACCCACTGAGAGCTGAAAATTCTTAAAGAGCATTTCAGAAAGTGAAACGTGAGGACTTGAAATCCGTTTGGTCACAGCATTAACTATGAAGTAAAATCCAACAAAGAAAAGGGTTGTATTGTTATGGCTATAAAACACTGAATACGCTTCCATAACAATTAAACGCTCAAATGGCAGGACAAGACAGAGTCGTGATGACATCACATGTGAAGTATATGGGATCATAGAACTATTTGACATCACGTTAGCACCAATATGACCCTTTTGGTTACCATCACGAACTTTTTGAATGTATTCATTATATTGAATTTGAAGAATGTTCACACTCATGTTAACATAGCGCATGAATTCTCTCAGAAGAATGTTTGCCTGACCGCCAAAAGTTATATTGCTGCCAAATGTTTCCGATGAATCGTACTGCAAGTTAAATTTAAACTTACAAATGATCAATCTATACGCTTTGGGAACTTACCACAAATGTTTCTGGGACACTTTGACTAACGGCAAGTATAACAGTTTTCATATCGTCCACTTTTCGATATGAGATTCTTTTTGATTCGTCTAGGTATGTTTCAGCGTATTTATATATACTAATTTCAGATTTCATTTTATATGACCACACTTCATAATTGTTGTCGTTCTTAAAGGACAGTGAGACACTATAGAATTGTTTGTTCCAGCACCAGTTGAAAAATGCTTCCAATTGATCAGTTTTGAAAATCAAATCATCTATAGACTGGTACACAAACAAGATCTGAATTGTGTTAATCTTGTCAAGAGCTTTGTGTAAGACTTCCAGTATCGGATCATCCATGCTACTAAAAAGCACCACCGCTAGATTTTGATCATTGATAATATTATGAAGCGGTCCAATATGAGCGTCAGCCACAATCACAGGCCGATGAAAAGTTTCCATCAACTGTCGAAATGAAGATGATATAGTAGATCTATTTCCCAACTCCTTATCTCCAAAAAATGTTATAAAATTGTTGAAGGGTTTATATTGAAAACCTTCCGAAATGATCTGGAGTATAATCTGATTATCCTTTTCAGTTCCTACAAGCGGCTTCAACTGACAATTAGCTAGAGCCAAAATGCAGCACTGCCAAAGAAAAAGTGTTATAGTACACTTCATGACTGCAATTTTTCGACTGTTGTGCTGGTCGTGAAACTAGACTATTTAAAGCTAGGATACTGCTTACTGGCATGATAACTCTGCCCCCAAGCAATTCAGGTTTTTAAGTCTATCAAGTTTTATTTCTTTTGCAACTGGCTATTTAAAATACAGCGAAAGTAAAGTAAACAATATTATTTCAAATTACTAGATTCAGCATTATTTTGCGGTTTGGTCATTCCAACTGACCTAACAGCTTAAATTGCTTATGGTTGTGCTGGTTTTGATAGTATGACATGCTTAAAATAAATATTATGGTAGATCAGAATTTGAACAAAATATCGACATGAACATATGTTTTCAGTTGTAATCAAGCTCCAAGAGTTATGCAAGCTATGTTGGCAAGAAAGTCAGTGCACCTTAAGCTTATCTTAAGGTACTTTCTCTTTTATTTATTTTATTTTCTGTTTTCTCATCTTGTGACAAGCTGTTGTAAGTTAACAAGCTATACTGAATACGTTGGCATCCAGTGTCTGGCAAGCCACTTTAGATTGTCAATGTCGAAGACCCATTTTATCTACAACCTAATCCACTGTTTGAACTCTGTAAAAAGCCTTCAAGCTGACCTGTCAATTTATTTAATTACGTTTCGACATAGTCGTTTTGGCTGTTTGATTCATAAGCAATGTCAATATATAATCCATATGACAAACTTTGACGGCTGCATAAGACCATAGCACAAATGTTCAAATGTCGGAATACACATTTGATATCGATTACAATTCGTTTGTCTATTTGACATTGGCACTTATCAAATAATTATTTAATGCGCTCAATGCCAAAAAGTTCGACGTAAAATATTTAGAGGAATTTGAATTGTTAATTGCCACAACATTATTTCAATAGTAAATGAGTATATTTTATTTAACAAACATTTATTACGCAGAAATTATAAAACACTATCTAATTGTTGTATATGTTTCATTATCCATTACATTATCCTTTAAACGTATGCTCAACAAAAACAACTCATACAATTATCTTCCGCTTGTTTATAGAAATTGGGTTAAAATGGCGCCTATGTTCTCTAAGTGTTTTAAGGACAATTACACAACTAAACCTCCAAATGCTATTCATTCTGCAATATTGAGTTACACATTGTTATTTGGGCGTGGAAGTACAAACAAAATCGCGTTGTGCAAACACCGCGTAAAACTTATCGGAGCGCATTATTGTAGTTGGGATTGTTGTTGTCGTTTGTCCTGCGGCATTAAAACTTGCAAACGCTTTAGTAATTTCAGAGCGCAACTAAAAGACGAAAATTTGCAGGGCATGAACCTTTGTCTATAAGTATATCTGTGTTAGCGTGTGTGCGTGTAAGTACTTGCACTTTCTCTTGAACCTAATGGCTAATGTTCTTGTAAGCACTGAAGATTCCCATTTCTCGTTGCGCGTGCTGCATGCTGCAGGCGACTTCGCTTAACGAGACGAAGGGCAAGGCATTCTACACTACACCAAAATCTGCACCTTAAAAATGCGATCGATTTTAAGAAAAGCATAAAAGTACATTATTATATATTATTTTCTGAAAAGTTATTCCAAAAATTTATTTATTAAATGCAATTTTCCAATACGTAGGTATGTATTTTTTTTTTCTAAGTGAAGTCGTAAATCTGCGGTTGACAGCAGTGTCGCCCCCAACATCCGGTTCATGATTGATGGACATTTTGGCATGGGCTCTTTAAGCACCATTAAACGTTATGTTAACACAGCGCAACAAAAGCATTTACTTCAATAGGCAAAAAAAATATTTCAAACGGCAGCAGCAAATGCAGCAAGTTGTTGACGAAGGTCAAGTTCAGCATTTGGCGTATATGTATGTATATGAAAGCATTTTCAACATTGGCAGCAAATGAGCAGCTGAGACTGTTTCTTTTGCGTTACGTTACGCGCTGACGTTTAACGTAACGGCAAGCAAGGAGCGCTCTCTTATTTTTGTTGTGCTCTCTTTTGCACGCTTTTGGGTATAAAATGACCGTCTGTGCTCGCGTGGCAGTCAGTTAGGTGCAGACAACGCGACGCCACAGTACAAACTGCCAGCAGCAAGTTGAGCAATAGCTTTTCATCCTTGTCGCGCGTTCGCTCTCAGTCTCTCATACACTCTTTCTGTCTCGGTGTGTTGTTGTTGTAAGTGTTGACTGCTTATCAGACGCTACGTTTGAAATGCCGTCGCTGCGTTTCTCATAGTTCGTAGCATACTTTTGAGCGAAACATATCAAACAAAAACGAAATCAACAACAGTTAAAAAAATATTGAAATTTGAAACATGTTTTGGATTTTACGTCGCACTGGCGCCGCCAATTTTTTCAACTCCCTAAACAACAATTGCAGCTTCAGCAGCAAGGGCAATGCCAATAGTGGTGCCGCCGGCAGTGGCAACCACAGCAACAGCACACAGGGTAAGTTTCTACAATGTAATACTACGGCTCGGTCCAGGTGGCAATTATGTTATTCGATTTCAACACCCGTCTTTAATTGATTGGACTCGTAGTCTTATAAGTGAAACACGACTTAGCATCTCTTTTGCACGTTCTTGCATGTAATCAAAAAAAAAGAGAACAGCAACTAAATATTGTGAACTTGCAACCAAACACCAAACAGCAGGCCTCTGGTCATGGTCAACATTTATAACATGAGAACAGACATTTTTGATAACGAAGTAAATTGAGTCTGAGTCAAAGTGTGTGCCTAAATGTTGAAATTCCAAATCGGTTGGATTACTTATTGAAAATTAGCTTTTCAACAACAAATTTTTGGAACAGCTCAGTTGTCAAAACTTTTGGATATTATTGAATACAATGTACACCAAAAAAATACTCGATGGCTTTACATTCAACCCAAGTTTTAGTGTGCGCTCACAAAGTTTAACAACGAAGCCTGCAAGGATGTTTGAAGTTTTCACCTAAGTTCATAGTCAATTCACGTATTCTATTTATCCAAAAACAAATTGCTTTGTAGTTTTGCTATGAAGTAAAAGTGAAATGAATTTTTCAGTATGTGCTAATAACAGAATTTGGATTAATAATTGCATTACATTGTGAAGCGACTATTTGCTTCGTTAAACTAAATTACGTTTAAGTAGCTTTAGATATAGCTAAATTGTTATAAAATGAGGGTAGAATAGTGTTTAACATAACAAGCGCTCAGCACGTGTATCCTATAATAGTTTTACAAACATTATGACAAAAATATTAGCAGCTATATGTTGTGATAATGGCATCATAAGGTTTGGTCAGTGCTTTATAGTAGCATGACAATAGTGCTAGAAAAGTGAAATTTTTTACTCATATTAAAACAAGGTTTCAAGGGAGACTATTTTTCTTTCTTTTTTTTTTTTTTTTGTTCATCATTTACCTTAGATTTTAACTTATACTTTTGGCTATAAGAAATATATATTTTTAAGATAACAAAAAATGAAAGAATAACAATTTGAAGCTTTCAATTAAAATGCTGATGTGCTGCAAAACAGACAAGTTAATTAAAATTCTTGCAATGACTTTAGAAATACATAATTACATTCACACACACATATGTATGCGCATCTAAGATTGTGTGTGTGTGAGTGAGCAAGCCTATTGTGCTTAAGTACACACTTGTACCTATTGTTTGCACAAAATTCTCTAGCATATGGCCAGAGAATGAGGGAAGGAGAAAAAAAAGCAAGATTCCTAAGAATGGTGGAAAAAATGAGTGTTTGGGCCGTTGAAGCAAAACAAATATAGGCCAGAAAACCATCTTTTTAATAATAAGCTCCTCCGTATGGTTTTTACTTACGTGCATGGACTCCTTTGTGTGTACAGATGCTGTGATACGGTATGGTGGGGGGATCACGTGTTCAAAACGTGCCAATCGGAAATGACTTTCGAAAAGAAAACCACTTCAGGCATTGTCCCAAGATGCTTTCGTCTAAGCGTTAAGCCTCGCACCCAATAATAACCAAAAAGGGAAACCTCGCGAAACGGAAGCTAACGATAAATTCGCAAGCTTTTGTTGGTAGAAACACTTAATGATACTTCTGAAGATGAAAAAAGAAAGAAGACAAAACATTTATATGTTGAAGTGAAATACACTTCTGACATTTTTAGGTACTACAATAGATTCCAAAAAAATTAAATGTGTTATACGAGGAATAATAAAAAATATTGGTTTAATAAATAGTGCCAATATTTGATGAATTTTATTATTCTTCGCAAACTGAAATGTGATATTAGTTAATATAACAACAAACTGGCAATAAAAAAACGATCGGAAAACTAATTGAAACACAATATATTTAGAATGGTTAATAAAACCAAAACGATATTTTCAAACGAAATAGAACCACACGTGTAAGCTGATTTCTATTTTCTGAATTTTTTAACATAAGTTCTACCAGGAATTTATGATTTAAATGTATGCATATATGCTTTACAATTATTCCCAATATGTATGCACAGTAATAAAGATTAATCAAATCAGAAATGATACAAATATGACATAAATAACTAAAGCAATTAAATGCTTGAAAATTAAATAACATTTGAACAATACTCTAATTGTGTTTTTAACCATAAAAAAGACTAAATAATAATATACAACAATTTTATTGATTACCTGAATAATTGATTGGCAAATGCATATGGATTATTGCATGAATTGCTAATTTATGCAGTTCACAATTTAAAATTACTAATTCAATCACACATATTCATTTTGTTTGCATATAAAATGCAAAAAGCTGATTTTCATTTAAATACCCCAAATAATTTGTACATACATTATTATAAATTCCAAATACTCTTCTTTATTTATTGGCACTTCAGTATTAAATAATAATTAACCAAGGACACTTGAATATTGTAAAGTTCTCTACCAACATTTTAATTTGGCAAAACATGCGAGAAAAATGAATGCAATTACCAGCTTACTTTATGATGCCACGGTTCGACCAAATGAACAAACATATGTTGAACATGAACACACAGCCACACACTCACACGCACGCATGAATTGTCACATGCAGGTCATTTATTATGCAAATGCTAGTGAACATATGTCAGCGGTATTTACCGATAATTATGACAACCATTTGTCACTGGTAATAATGCTCCCATAAGTATACACTTATTCGTACGGCATTAAAATTATGTTGAATTGTTGGGCAACAAAAGCAATTATACGCACATTTATGTGCTTTTTGTGTGTTCGTGTGTGTGTGTGTGTGTGTGTGTGTGTGTAGCCAATAAGTAATGGCATTCGCACAAAAACTTGGCAATTTTTGAAGGCCAGTTTGACTTTCTGTTTGCATTGGCAGCTAATTTGCCAAAACTTTGCCAGCAGAAACCATTAGTTGAACAACAAATGAGCGTGCGTAAATTGGATGTGCAAGGGAAAATGAGTGGGAAGTAAAACACAGCGCTTAGTAGAATAAATCTAAAACAAGCATAAATAATGGTCTTATACCCTGTTGCCTGTAAATTGTTGTTAAATTAGTTTTACAAGGAAGCGTAGCTATATATTTCTAGAAAGTAGTTCCTTATCCTTCTCAACTAGTCAACATACAATGCTATTACTATTAAAAAACGTCTGCAGTCGTTGAAAAGTATCTTGCTTGAGAAATAGTTAGTTCTCGTTAGCAATGTAGAAGTTGGAGATTATTATATTCAAGGACGTTAGATAATATATTGATAATATGTTCGACACCTTTATTTTATATATAACAAAAATCACGTCGAATATTTACAGCATAACTTCTAGAGAAACACTTTCATCAAACGCATTATTTTCTCTACTTTTTGTTTAGCTGTTTGTGGAAGTAAAGTGAACATTTCAAACACCATGGCAAATGATTGGTAGTTTATCGGACGTATTAATAAAGCAGCCAGCTTAGTTTGCCTTTTTTTTGGGGGCCATGATTTATGTTTGGTAACCCAACAAGCTGACAGCCGCCGGCGTATCATTTGTAATAATTTGTGTTCTGTACTACATTCAAACAAATACTATATGTTCTTTGGAAATCACATTTGAGTCTAAAAAAAATTTGAAGGAATGCAACATTTAAAGAATGCAACCCTACTCCATCTACCATTTTTGTTCTTCTCTTTTACTTCATGGGTTTATATTTGTGCCATAAATTTCAATCTGCGCATAGAAAATGGCCGTGGCAATAATTCTGCACACACATACACATGCCGTTGAATGCTTGGGCGCTTACTTGCTGTTGCGTACTTTTTAGCATGCTGCACAAAAACAAACTCACTCACACTGATGCACAAGCACACACAAATGCACATTACAGCAATAAAATTGAGTTTTATTTGGTTTCACGGACAAACACGTTTCTTCACAGCTGCACAAACAATTTTTGCATTTGCCTCCAGCTTACAGCACCTGCTTGTTTGGCCATGTGCGTATGTAAGTGTGTCAATGTGTTGGTGTTAACATGCCACGCTTTTTAATATTCATGCTTGCCTCTATTTGTTCGACGTTTGACTTTGGACTGCCATAAAATTCATGGCATAAACTTTTCACATTTTAGTTATGCCATTAACTTAAATCTGTAGTGACGTGATTTAGTCGAACTCTTTGCATGCATGGCATACATTATTTAGACAAGGACAATTTTTACTTTGTTAAAAAATTATTGAAATTGAAAATTATTCATTTTCAAAGCTTGGAACGTGTTTAGTTAGTTAAGCACTTTGCACAGTTCTCAAATTTGAATGAATTAAAATATGTCTAAAAGCAAAATATCATAAAAAAAAATTTAAAATCGATAACAAATGTGGTTGTTGCAGACTTAAAAATTCAATCTGAGTTCGTTGGGACATCTACAAAGTGAAATTGTCTGCAAGCAGTTCTGAACTTGTAGGACTTTTGTACAATTTTCGGTACTAACAAAGAGTTCTTTTCAGTATCAACACTTCAGCTCAGACTTTGTTGAGCTTTATCATGCAATTGGATAAATTCTAAGAATTATTTACTAGTTGCAAAAACACACCAAAATCTGAAAAAGGTTACAGTTAAGGAAAAGAAAAATAAATACATTGCGTATACACGATATTCACCTTTGCCTAACTTTAACCAAGTTCTCAAAAGGATTTGTTAACGAGCGTTGATAAGCGAAATTGTTCAAATAATTTAAGGGCTGGGCTCACTCGGTGGAGCCATAAACACGGGGCTATAAATAAGGCCTATGAAGAAAGTTTTATAGGTCGCTAGTATTTATTGTAAACCTTGGCGAAGCCAAACACACGCACATCCATATAAACACACTCTCACAATGGGCTCAATAAATCGCATTTTATCACTTTACGGCTGAAGGACGGCTAGCAAAAACTTTTCTGCGCAAACAATAGACAAGAAGACAAAGACAAGAAAGATAAAACTCAAAGGCGCTTCTAAATTGTCGGCTGGAATAAAAGGAAACAAATTTTTTAATTTTCTCAATCTAAAAATGTTTTGTTTTCATGCAACGTCGTCGAAATATTGTTGGTTGAGCACAGAAGCGAAAATAATTGTTGCCTCTTTTATGTATTTTGCAGATAAATACGTGAAGCGACCGCCACGCAAGGCATATGGAAGGCTTAGCGCCGAGGCGGACGATGTCGTGTCATTTGGGCGTAAAATCGATGATCCATTCGATGAGCTAGACGATTTTGAAATGCTGGCACCTGGCGGCAGCAGCACCACCAACATCAACAGAAACCACAACCGAAACACCAACAGCAACACACACAATACCAACACCAACATCAACATCAATGGCAATGACGAGGCTAATGGCAATGAAAAGTCTAACTTGGATCTATTGCCATGTACGAACGCCGATTGTCAGGGTAACTTTGTGGTAGATAGCGCTCTGTGCGAGCTTGGCTTATGCCAGGTCAAAGGCAAATCATCAAAGAACCTGTCAGTGGCTGCCATTCCCATGCCCACATCAAACAAACAAATTAACGAAAGCACAATAAGTCGCCTACACGCATTGGCTATGGCCGACGATGATGATGACTACGGTGAGAAGCCAAAATGATTAAAAGCTTAAATTTTAAAAAGTTAGGAGTGGGTTGGGTTGGTTTGAACTTGCCTTTATTTACGTGCAAAGGGTATACAGCTTTGTCACAAAGTGTGCAACTCTTTGAAGTAGGCTATTATTACACGGATTTAGTTTGTCTACAAGGGTATCAAATCTACAGCATGTACTTACTGAAACTACATTCCTTACTACTATTATCAATTCACAGATGAATCGCTTACCTGCAATGTGTGTGATCGCTCTTTCCATTGTCATCGACAACTGGCTTCGCATCAACAGAAGAAACGACACTTTGGGTAATCAAGTTCAACGATTTTGCCAGCTGTCTCAAGTAAACTTAGTTTTTTTTTATTGCTTTGGTCATTGTAGCTGCAGTGGCTGCGATAGTTTGTTTCCCTCGCTTATGCTGCTGGAGCATCATAAGGAAGAATTTGAGCATTGGAGTGACGATGAAATCGGTAGACGTGTTTGTTGCCGTCGCAATCGATGCGATGATGATTATTTCACGGACACCGATTCATACATAAGCGATGCGGAAAGCGAGGACCTCGAAAGGTTGTTGTAAACATTCGAACAGCAGCGACAGCTGCTCTCAACTGTTGAGAACAAAACAGCAGCTGTTGCCGTTCAAACAAAAAGCGTGTGATGGTGCGTATACCTAATATGAGATTTGTTTTCATGTGTCTGTTCTCAAAACATGTCTGATGCTTTTAGTGTCCTTTAAACCGAATGATTTTTTTTATAGAAGAACTTTTTCTTTATGGTCCTTTAAAGGTAGAATATATATTAACATTGTGTTTAACAAAAAAAAAACTCACGCTCTCATCTCATGTTCGAAGCTTTGTCTCTTTCATTTCAAAAGAAAAACAATTTACTTAATATTTGAATGAATTCCCTTTGTTGTGTTGCAGTCATAGGCAAAGCCTTTGGGAGCTGGCATTGGGCGGCGTTGGTTGTGAGGACTGTGAAAGCTGAGAGAGCGCCGTGCGCCGGAAAAGGCCGTAGGAGTATCAGAGTGAATGTGGCCGTAATGAAAATAAATTAAGCCAGCCGACAAACGAAGTCTGCAAGCAATGTGAAATGCGACCCGGAAAAATAACAAACCTGCAGCGAAAATCAAGTCGAATGAATTTCTTTTCGATCCAGCATATAGTGTACTATTTTTAAAGTTTAACTGCAGACCTTCCTACAAAAAAACCAAACATAAATATATATACTATACAAACAAATGTGTGTTAATATATATATGTGTAAAGAGCTAAATGAAAAATCCCCAGAAAATTAATTCATATCATAAAATGCATATGTATGTATCAACAAAAAACTGATAACTATTTGTGTACGTTTGAGTATGTGCATATATGCAAAACATACAAATGTAAAGCAAACAGACAAACAAAAAATTGTATTTTTAAATAAACCCCCAAAATAAATATGTGTCAATCGTAACATAAACTCTTTTGGTTTTCACTTGGGTGAATCTAATTATTTATTCATTAAAATGAGACGAAATTAAAAGCATTGAGTATGTATAGGAGCAGTGAACTGTCAGTTAAATTATTCTTTGAGCTTGAAAAGGAACCTAAATCAATAAACAAAGACAAAGGGACACAATTAAAAAGTAGAAGTAGGAGATGTTGAGCATTAAGACGAGCATAGCAAATACTTAATGCCCCTTCGGGCGTTTGTTAAATTATTCAACGAGGCGAACTGCGATTCAACTGTCTCCCCTCATTAAAACTTGATTGACTTCATAAATTTGTCGACGGCGGAATTTTGGTCGAGAGTGCGAAATCACTGTGGAAAATTTTTGGCACTTGAGGCAATTTTTTGGTTGGAACAAATACAACAATTG
This sequence comes from Scaptomyza polygonia, assembly GCA_035044585.1. Taxonomy (NCBI): domain Eukaryota; kingdom Metazoa; phylum Arthropoda; class Insecta; order Diptera; family Drosophilidae; genus Scaptomyza; species Scaptomyza polygonia. The sequence goes on along the minus strand of JAWNNU010000727.1, from coordinate 3,346 downwards.
TGGTTTTCGTTTAAAAAGATTTGCATAGCTTAAATCGTCGAGAAAATTTTGCGTGAAAATAAGTTCAAGGTAAGCTTAAAGATTTTTGAGTAGAGCAAAATGTTTTGAGTTTACATAAGTATCATTAATTTATATAAAATTATTTGCTTTGTTTTTTACAGTTTATTGCCTAAGGAAATTTGAGTCAAAAGAAAAATGGTTAACAGCATAACACTTGGTGAATTTATTAAATTAGGCAATTTGTTTATATCCTGTTAAATTTGGACGAAGGTGAAGCGTAAACAACCGGAAGAAGAACAAATCCATGTTCCTTATGTAAATAACATTTATTGTGCACGACTCGAACATCCGTTTCCATGCTGAATTAAACGAATGCTTTTGAATTGTCCAAGGACCTAAGGGACTGGCATTTATTTCACGTAATTCATTTCCTGATTCCACAAAGGGCACTGGCGACATCTCTTTGATTGATGCGTTTAGTGTTCGCTTTGGCTGGCATGCAAAAACGCCGGGGTAACGCATGAGCTGACCGCCATACCAACTACCCCACTACATCGCTTTCCATCACATGCGCAACCATATACCATATGTGCTAGTCCAACCAAGTGTCCTGCTGCGGACAGCTCATTTGACAATTTGATAGATGCTGGCACATAAAAACCAACTGCAAGCTACAAACCGGACGGCACAGTGACTGGAGCAGCACGACGATACTCGAACATTAAAAATTGATATGATTTTATTATGGCAGTTGTCGTAAAGGCAAAGAATAGAACAAAGAATAGAACAACATTTTATTAGTACATCATACACACTGTTGGCCAGGACAGACAAACCCATCATCTACCATTTAACATTCGGCATTTACATAAAAAAAAAAAACACACAAAAATCTCAAAAAGAGCACCCAATAGACAATAACGAACACAAGCGAATTGTTTTTGCGGCCACGCATCAAAAGCCGCTTTCAGAAAACAATTCAAATGCAAATTTGCATAAGCCATTAAATTTTGGTCCATTGTGTTGCCTTCATCGTCGACGTAGTGTTGGCTAACAGATGTTTTGGTGGAATACTTTTTTTTCTGATGGTCGGGGGTGAATGAGAAAGCAAGGGCACATTTTTTGTAGTATCTCTAAAGGCCTTTTGTACTGCAAGCTATTATATCTATTGTTAAGGCTTTTTCTTTCTAAGGAAGGTGTTGCACAACTGTGTGTGTGTGTTTTTCTTGAGAATTTATGTTGTAGCTTTACATTTTATACATTTTCTGTCAGAGAATATTTTTACGACTGCCTCACCTTAAACATGTTCTCTCGGTATAAATGATGAACATTTGGCTTGCATTCTTTTGTTTGCACTTCCATATTGAAATCCGTTTTGTGTTCTAAGTTTAATAATAACTCTTCTAGCTCTCTTAAAGCTGCATTGTGCTTAACATTTTGAACACACAGAAAGAATCTTATTGACCTAATGGCCTTCTATTTAGCGATTTTCCTTAAGTCCCGCAACGACATTTTTGCTATTCAAATTTAAATTTAACTCTTCTTGCTTACTTCTTGCTATATATAGACCTTGGATTCATGCCCAGCCCGTGGCAACCTCCCAATGAACGAGATTGCACCTTTTGGTTGCCACGAGCTGAAAAAAATATATTATAAAATAGCTCAAAGGAGTGGTTCTCGGGCAGACATGGCAAATGTTGCATTATTAAAAAGCAGTTAAGTGAAGTTGATGATACCAAAAAGAAAAGTAAAAAAATGGAGCGTGTTCTGCTCAGATGGTTTAAGCCCGCTGACATGCTGCAAGCCAATCAAGACCAATTTGGGTTGCTTGCAATGGGCCACAAGCTAAGGCACGTTTTGATGCTAGAGCCATTAGCTAATTAAGTGCCCGGGCTCAAGAACAATAGTCTTGGAAAGTGCAGACAAAAGGTTTCCAAAAATAAAATGCATCAAGGATGTCAAGCATTTTACAGATAACACTTAGTTTGTGGGAGAGAAATACAAAGTAAAATTATTTAAAAACTTGTAAAGTAGTTATTTTGCCGGGGTACAGATCTCAGTCTGTCCATGGCCCACGTCACAAGATATTTATATTTAACATCAAGAGACGCTCGCGAAATGGAGGTAAGCGTTGTGATGTTCGACCCGGTGTCTTAAGACAAGTACAGCAAACGAGCGCCTCAGCGGTTAGGGGTCGTACAAGGTCAACCTTTGTACTGTCGCCTCCAGTCGCGCCAATCGCGCCGCCACTTTGTTAAATGCCGACCACCGATTTCTTTGGCGCATTAACCCTCTGCCCAGCATTAGTAACTCCCAAGCAAAACGCGCATGTCTTTCTCTTAAACCGTACTTTCCGTTTATTTCTATATTTAAACTTTCTCGTTCTTCTTATACGTCGACTTCTATTATTACTCGTATCTCCTCTGGCGTGATCTTTCTAACCCGCGGCCGCGTCTGTTCGGCTGTGAACTCCATTACCCACTACTCTGCCGGCCTCGCGCTTCAGGTTAGCGCGCTTCTTGTATTCTTGCTCGCGACAATTTGGTCGCGTGCCGCGAGCGTGCGGCCGATCGTCGCTCTTTTGTCGCCGGCTTCGCTGCCCGGCTCTCTTGTGCTGTGACGTACTACTCTATTTGTATTCATTTCATTGTGAGCTTAAACAATAGGTATGTGCGTAATGATTATATACTAAGCATATAGTTAACGATTACATGGTAAGTATATAATTAATGATTGATATGGAGTAATCAGTATATGGTTAATAATTAAATACTAGGTACATGGTACAAGATCTTCATAAGTTTATTTCATAAGTTTATTTCATACGTGTTAATAGTCTATCTGTGTAGGAGGCTCCCGCCGGGCCTACTTCACACCCCCCCCTTTCTTCGTGACTGTGACCCTCCCGTCCGGGTGTATGGTCACAGAGTAAACTACCTCCCCGACCGTCACCCTAAGCCGGTCTCTCGTACTCCGTCTGCTGCGTGATCGTATTTCCCGTTTTATTTCCTCGACGGCTCTCTTGGTCACAATGCTTGCGTCTGGGTGACACGTCCACATCCTTGGGACCTCGGGTGATCCTCCTGTGTCCTCGTCGGGATTGGCCGGGGTATGGTTCTCCTCCGGCCTCATGGTGAGGCGCGTTTGGCGTCGCTCGGCTGCGGCGCTAGTCGACGGTTCGCCGTCGTCGTCGTCTGTTGCCTCCGACCATATTCCTGGGGCCCATACTCTGCGAACGTTTGACTGTCGCGGCATCTCCTTTGCTATCTCCTCTATTTCCTCTAGTTTTAGTACTGTTTCTTTGCTCATTTCTGTTGGGAGAAACTTAATTGTGGGTTATTGCGAA
>JAWNNU010000724.1:0-19486 GCA_035044585.1 Scaptomyza polygonia | reverse complement strand
AACAAGGACCAGCAAAGGCAACGCCTGCATCCGCGAGGCGATTGCTAAACAACCAGCAGAGGCAACGAGGACCAGCAAGGGCAACGCCTGCATCCGCGAGGCGATCGCCAAACAACCAGCAGAGGCAACGAGGACCAGCAGGGGCAACGCCTGCATCCGCGAGGCGATTGCCAAACAACCAGCAGAGGCAACGAGGACCAGCAGGGGCAACGCCTGCATTAACGAGGCGATTGCCAAACAACCAGCAGAGGCAACGAGGACCAGCAAGGGCAACGCCTGCATCCGCGAGGCGATTGCCAAACAACCAGCAGAGGCAACGAGGACTAGCAAGGGCAACGCCTGCATCCGCGAGGTGATTGCCAAACAACCAGCAGAGGCAACGAAGACCAGCAAGGAGAACGCCCGCATCCGCGAAGCGTCCGACACTATGACAGACGAGCCAGCCACGACAGACAAGACTCGAGACAATACCGGCACCTGCAACGGCGTGATAACCGGCAGGTCATTGGTACCAATAGCACGAGACAGGACCTGGGGAGGCGTTCTTGGCCCCGCACGGCCGAGAGCCACCCAGCGGAACCCGTTTCGCAGCGAATACAAAGACCAGAAGACCGAGGCGGAACTAGTATTGCTTGAGATACTGGCCAGCAAAAAAGAAGCAACTTTAGCAGAAAGAAGTGCAAGCCCAGCCGAGCCAATAGCACCATGGGTACAAGAATTTCTGGAAAAGGAACTGGAAAAATTCGCCGGAATGACTGGCGTGTCCAACATCGCGGAGCACGTGATAGTGATGCGCGATGATCGCCCGATCAAACAGCGATACTATCCGCGGAATCCAGCAATGCAAGCTATCATCCACGCGCTAGTGGACGAGTTGCTAAGAGATGGATGCATCGAGCCTTCCAAAAGCCCGCACAGCGCCCCGATTGTGTTGGTGGGCAAGAAAAATGGAGAAACCCGCATGTGTGTGGACTTTCGCCAACTCACCGCCAGATCAGTACCGGATGCATACCCCCAGCCGAGGATAAATTCAATCTTGGAAAGGCTGCGGAACGCTAAGTATATTAGCACACTGGACTTGAAAAGTGGGTATTGGCAGATACCTATGGCCAAGGCAAGTCGTGAATGCACAGCGTTCACCGTACCAGGACGAGGGCTTTTCCAGTGGCGAGTCATGCCATTTGGACTCTACTCGGCGCCCGCCACATTCTAGCGAGCACTCGACAGCGTTATCGGTGTGGATATGGAACCACACGCATTCGCATATCTCGATGATATCATCATCATCGGGACGTCACTGGAGGAACACGTCGAGAACCTCAGAGAAGTATTAAAACGTTTGAGACAAGCGAACCTCAGACTTAACCGGAAGAAGTGCATGTTCTTCAAGCGCAGATTGGTGTACCTGGGACACGTCGTAGTAGCCGCGGAACAGCTGCTCGCTGATCCAGCCTGTGCACGAGAACTTAAAGATGCCTGGGTCTCGCCTCTTGGTACCGGCGATTTTTTCCAAATTTCGCAACCGTGGTACAACCGATGTCGCAGTTACTTCGGAAAGGCAGAAAATGGGTGTGGGAGGCACAAAAACACCAGGCATTTGCACGACTCAAGGAGCTACTAACCGAGGCACCCGCCCTCGCGTGCCCAGATTTTCCTCGTAAGTGATCTTTACAGACTGACGCTAGCAATTACGGGCTCGGAGGAGTACTAACCCAGCAGAAAACCGACGGCGAGAGGGTCATTGCTTACGTGAGTCGAAGACTATCGAGGGCCGAGGAGAATTACTCCGCCACGGAAAAAGAATGCTTAGTCTGGGCTATTAGGAAACTACGTTGCTACTTGGAAGAATACAGGTTTGATGTCGTGACGGACCACTTAGCCCTCAAGTGGCTCAACTTTATCGAAAACCCCACGGGACGAATCGCACGCTGGGCACTGGAACTCCAACAGTTCCAATTCGACGTACACTACCGGAAACGGCAATAAAACGTTGTCGCAGACGCCTTGTCACGGCAACCGCTCGAGACCCTACAGACAGTCATCGAGGAACAGAGCACATGCGCATGGATACGACGACGCACACAGGAGATACAAGAACAACCAGAGAAGTACCCCGATTATACCTTGGAGAACGGGCTTTTGTACAGGAACTTAGGACAACGACCCCTGGAGGAAGATTTCATTCCCTGGAAACTGTGCGTAGGCAAAGAACAGCGACAATGTGTACTACAAGAATGCCACGATCAACCAAGCTCGGGACACCTGGGAATACGCAAAACAACGACGCGAGTATGCCAAAGATACTATTGGCCGGGAATCTTCAGAGACGTAGCACGCTACGTAAGGAAATGTGCTGCGTGCCAAAAATTCAGGGCACGACAAGCTAAACCAGCAGGGAAGACGCTAACACGACAAGCAAGCGAGCCTTTCGCCACCATCTGCGCCGATTTTGTTTGACCTTTGCCGAGGTCCAAACAAGGTAACACAGTTTAACTCGTTTTCTTAGATATGTTTTCCAAGTGGGTGGAACTGATACCTCTACGCCGGGCCACTGCAACATACTTGGAAAAAGCTTTTCGGGATAGGATTCTCAGCCGATTTGGGATACCACGATAAATTCATCTGCGACAACGGGACTCAATTTACAAGTCGCTCATTAAAGGCGTTTTGTAAGCGAGCTGGTATGGTACTGGAACATACTGCACCATACAATCCACAACAAAACCCGACGGAACGAGCAAATCGAACAATCAAGACTATGATTGCCCAATACATCGAGGGACCACATAGCACCTGGGACACCCTGCTACCGGAGATCTCATTGGCAATAAACCGCAGCGTGTCTGACACAACAGGATTCAGTCCGGCGTTCCTGGTTCAAGGACGAAGTCACACCAGGATCGGGAACAATCGCTACCGATCCCGAAACCAGGGCGAAGCAGCTATGCGATATTTTCCAGGCAGCGAGGGATAACACACAGCGAGCTTCGGCGGAACAGGGCCGCCATTACAACCTGCGACGACGCGATTGGAGGCCAACCATCGGTGACTTGGTATTGGTAAAACAGCACGTGCTATCAAAAGCTAACGACGGATTTGCCGCCAAGCTAGCCCCACGTTACGAGGGCCCATATAAGGTAACCAAGTTCATTTCTCCTAACATAGTCAGAGTTCGACACACGGAGACCGGCCAACGACGCCCCGCCGGGGTAGCGGATTTGAAAGCATTCCAGCAACATGACGACGAGGAACAGCACAACAGCGAGGACGACGAGCATCCGCTCAACCCAGCACAGACAAACGACCAGGATAGACAAGTAAACTAGGGGCCGCTCACAAGGCGGATTAGTATAACATAGTTAATAAGATTTGGTTAGTAGTATTAAACGTTAAGATATTTCCAAAGTTTTAATATCGCACCAGGCTGTTGTCCTGTAGAGCATAGTCTGTACATAGTCCCAGGGTTATAACCTAGTTTATACCCCACAGCCCTTAGCACCACCATGGACGACCACATCGTAGATGACGACGAACCAGAAAAACCGCGGCGACAGTGGGCAGCAGAGCGGCAAAATGATTGGGGCTGGGTTCCTCAGTATCAGCGCTGGTTCGAGGGATTCGAAGAAGAGGCAGAAGCAGCCCGAGGATTGTCGCAATTCGACGACACTAGCACAGAGCTGTGGCCGGACACACCCAGTGCGATGCAGCTGTACCTGTTCCCGGAACCCGATTCATGGCTGATGCCGGAGCTCGGAGAGAGAGTAGAAAGCTTGGCCCGGGTGGCAGTGGTTAGCGACGGGCTAGGGGTGTCGACCACGCAAACAGCTGGGATGCCGAGTAACGCAGTCCCACCGCTCGAAGGACCGCCAACGCAAGACGAAAACGCGGTGCTAGATTTGTCTTTTGGCAGCAGCGATATCCAAAACCTGCTGGGACCAGACGTAGACGTCAAAGCCCTGATGGCGGAGGTGTTGCAGGAGGAGGACAGATGGGTCATCGCACCTATAGAATGGCGAAAGGATACCCAACTTCGACTCATTCCTCAGGCGTTGCTAGGTATGATAACCGGTAGCCAGCAGCAAGGCAGATGGAGACGACGCTTCGCCATGGAGCTGCCCGAGGGTATGTTTCGCGGTGCCATCGCACCAGCGGGTGGCGTTTCCATTTGTTTTCGCCCCGGAAGTAAGGGGGGAGGGTGTGTGTGTCGAGTCACATTTTTAGTCACGAAGACTGCTGTACATATTTCTAAATATTTCTTATTTTTTATTGATTTAAGTCGTTATTTTATAGCATTTAAAAGTCATGAAGACAACTGTATATATTTTTGCTTAGTTTTAAGTGTTACATTTTCTAGGGTTAAGAGGTTTAGGTATTATGACGTCACAGCTGTGCTAAGTCGCTATTTCGTCTTCGTCCACTCGAGTGGAGTTAAGTTAAGTTAAGTAGCCAGCAGCGGAGAAAACAATCGCAGCAGAGACCTGGCTGGAGAGAAGAAGCAACAGCGGCCGAAGCCTACGGCACATATCAGACGCAGGCAGCCAAAAGGGAACAACAACAGAACAAGCAGAGAAAACCACCGGCAGCAGAGAAAACAGCAGCCGAGGCCTGGCACGAGCCAAGCAAGTTCGGCAGCAGAGCAACGGCAGCAGAGGCCTGGCACGAGCCAAGCAACACCGACAGCAAAACAGAAGCAGCGAAGAGAGAGAGCAGCGGCGCGAGCCAATGGCGCAGGGCAGCAACTAGAACGAGAACCAAGCCTGGCACGAGCCGAAGCGTGGGCAGCGACGCCGATAAAAGCAACTCAGCATGGAAAGGTTCAGCAGCGAAGGGCCACGATCGCCCTGACGAGAAAACGCGGAGGTTAGTCACGCGGAGGCCTCGAAAACGTGTAAAGTCGCGATCGCTACGATGACAATGCAAACTACACGAGTGCGCTGTTGAACCAGCGAGGAAAAGACACAAGGGTCAGGATCAAGCAAACAACACACGAGGAGGCAAGGATCAGGAGCAAGCAAACATACACACACAAGGAGGCAAGGATCAGGAGCCAGCAAACATACACACACGAGGGGCCAGGGTAAGCGAGGCTGCGTGGTTTTGTTTCTTTTATGACTATGGTGTGGTGCGAATAGGCAGGGAAGTAGAGACAAATTATTAAGAATAAAGAGAAATCAAAAATTATAATGAAAGTGGAAAATGACGTGCTGTTCTTAACTGTAGAAATCTATTAGGAATTGTGCAAGTGCGAAAAGTGCGTGTGGTCGCCCACCGTTTGGGACTCCGTTGGCTGGTCGCTTGGTTTATACCGCGTCAGCCCACGTGCTCTCAAACGGCGCTTGCCTGTCTCCGAACTTGCTGCGGCCTTTGGTTAATACCAGGAGCATTCAAGCCGGAACAGACGAAGGGGCGATTACAACACCAGAAGGCGCTTAGGCTCCCAACCGGATGACCGGTGTCGCTTAGTTTGTCCCATTTCTTCTCATATGGTACCCACTTTTCTAAACACGGCGTTTTGCCTATATCCAGAATCGAACGGTCCCGGCACAATACAAATTTCTTGTAGGGTGGCCCTGGAGAGGCTGAGCTACCTCAGCCTAAGAAAAGCTACCTTACACAATGCCCAAAAATATAAAGGCAGTACGGTCTTTCTTAGGCTTGACGGGTTTCTTAAAAAAATTGATTAGAGGATACGCACAGATAGCTCGCCTGTTGACAATGCTGTTGAAAAAAGACGCGAAATTTATGGTTGGGACTGCTGAGACGAACGCCGTTAACCAGTTAAAGGATGCGCTATGCACAGAGCCTATTCTGCGAATTTACAGTAAATATGCACCCACGGAGTTACACACTTCAGCGCTTTGATCAAGAACTACACCCTGTATTTTTCTGGAGCAAGAAAACGTCGTCATCAGATGCTAAGCGTCACACTTATATAGTGGAAGTAAAAGCTGCCCATCTTGCTATGCAAAAGTTCAGACATTATCTTTTGGGAGTAAACTTTACGTTGGTAACAGACTGCGCAACGTTCTCCCAAACCGTCAATAAAAAGGACATTCCACGAGAGGTTGCGAGTTGGATCATGTGCATGCAGGATTATACTTTCGAAGTGGTACATCGACCAGCAACCAGAATGAAACACGTAGACTTTCTCAGTCGATATCCCGTCGTGCTTACAATTGGATCTGAAGTTTCTGCACGTCTGAAGAAAGCACAGAGGGTCGTTGCATTAGTCAGCGCCATAATGGAAATTCTCAAAACACAGCCGTACGATGGATTTTAACTTAAAGAACAGTTGGTCTATAAAGTCGTTGATGGAAATGAGTTGGTGGTGGTTCCTAAAAAAATGGAACACGAGATTATAACCTAAGCGCACAATGTGGGACATTTTTCGATTCAGAAGACCATGCACGCCATTCAGCAGCAGTCGTAAGTTTTCGGTACGCCATATCGTATAATTAGCGATCGTGGATCTGCGTTTACGTCAAACGCTTTTGAAGGGTACACAAAAACGAATGCTGTCGAGCATGTTCTGACGACAACAGGAGTTGCAAGGGGAAACGGTCCATTATGTCCAAACTGTCGTCAGAAGAACCGGCTAAATGGTATAGGTGGGTGGCGCAAGTGCAAGTTGCAATCAATTCGCATATTAATTCCTCTACGCTGAAGACTCCGTTTGAGCTGTTATTTGGAAAAAAGATGCAAGTCAAGGTCAGCGATAAGCTGCTACAGTTGCTTGAACAGGAAAGGTTAGAAGATTTTAACGCAGAACAGCAGCAGTTACTCGAAGAGGCCAAAGTGCAGATATCTAAGGCGCAAGAGGCTTATAAAAGAAACTATGACAAAAATCGTAAAGGCGATCATGTGTACAAGGAAGGCGATTTGGAAGCAGTGAAGCGAACGCAATTTGTTGCGGGCAGAAAATTGGCGAGCAATTTTCTTGGTCCATACGCAGTTATCAAAGTCAACCGTTGCGTCCGTTATATCGTTCAAAAAGCTGCAAATGTAGAAGTTTCGAACACAACGTCAACAAGCGCAGATAATTTGAAGAGTTAATGTCGTCTGGGACAGACGACGAGTTTCAGGATGGCCAAGTGTAAAGGGGTATCGATATATTGCTGTTTCGATAGGTATCGATTAGTAGTTGTTTTTTTGAATACACACGCACGTGGTAGTAGTAGCAAGTCGTCAAGTGTACTAGAGGTACATAGAAGTCGGAAAGTAGAAGTTGACGCGAGTTAAGTTGAACACTCTAAGTTTCTTAAGTTGAAAGTTGTTTAATATTAATCCTTGCGATTTGAAATCGATCTTTTATATACTTATAAACATTTTTACTCATATTTAGTTAATAAACATTACATAATCATTACATGTACTTGAAAACATGTAAAAAATTTATTCCATTTGAGTGCTTCGCCGTCAAATTTTGGAATTTTAATGCGTGGCAGGCTTATGTTTTCGGAGCACGAACTACTTGAATTAATCGTAAGTGCATTCCGTACCTCAGCTTCTGCCTTGAGATTATGAGCGGCCTCGTAGCCTATCTCTTTTGGGTATTCAAATTCTTCGTATATTTGAAAATGGACCTCTTGAATTTTTGCCCAGAATGATTTCACATTGTCTGCATTAGGGGGCTTCTGTTGCAAAGTACGATCTAACGATGCTATCATTGCCTTTTGCCTTGAAAATTGATCAATGCACTTAATTTTGTGTTTGTGCTTGTTCCGGCATCAACCGATCTTGAAGTTATGATGGTTATTGGTACCGTAATATTGCTGCTTGACCAGCTTGCTCGGAGAAGTAGTTTTTGGTTTTTTGAACCATAAGAACATAAGAACTTGAAGTATGTATGGGACTTCTCCAAGTTCTGTTTTAAGATCAACTCGTTGTTGTCTTTAAAGGCGTTCCACTTTTCTTCTAAAATTTAGGTTCTGGCTTTGTAGTAGCCAGTTTTTTATTTCCGTTCGGCTGAGTCCTTTTTGCTGTTTTTTTAAGCCTTGATATCTCTTTATTTCTTCCTGCTCATCCGGGATTTCTTCCAGACCCATTGATTTGTTTGTAACTCTGTTTATTCCTGACCCGTAGGAAGTGTTTTATTTGCTCTTTAACACGCATCTGTCCCTTGTGTCAATTTGAAACAATTTTGAGATTCAAAATGCTTTTGCGGCTTTTCTGCTTATCGAATGTGGATAAAATTTTGGCTCACTGAACGAATTTCGAAGAATTTTCAGAAAATCATAATTTCAACATATTTGCATCGCTATTTTCGATGCAAATGAAAAAGTTACAAAAGGTTCCCTGGCGTGTCAATTTGACACATATTGGAAAATTAGGGGCACTTTGGTTTTTCCTTATTGCCTGCTACCTACAAATACCTAAATGGTTGGCAAATTATGGTTTTTCCTTATTGCCTGTAGGTAACAGGTGCACTACCAAAATAGTTGGTTATTCTTATTGTAATTCCCAACTGGTTCAAGCTTGAACCTATAGAGGGCCTACAAAAAATATACCAAGATATCAAAAAAAAAGAATATGGCGTCTGTATCGGGAAATATAGTGATGAGCGACGAGGAGTACGAGCAGATCGATCCCTTTGAATCAGATGACGATGACAGCGACTACGAGCCAAATGAAAATGAGACTGATGTGGAAACTGAGACTGATAGCGATTCCGACTTTTTATGCGAGGAGCAGACGAGAATTGGTTGCAGAGCCCAGCTTAGCATTTTTGTCAAAAGACAAAAAAATTGAGTACTCGCTGGACCAACCGAAAACTATACGACAAGCTATTTGTAACCTGCGCGTAAGCTCAGGTACAAATAATTTGCGTCGTAAGCTTAGTATTCAACAGGGTATTTATTATTCATCTTGTTTCCGTCGTCCGGTCCCACAGTGTTCGCAGCATCACGCTGTGTTGATAAGCTCTCTGCAATGCTCTTATTTCTCGAACCCATGGAGCAGACCATTGTCGACATGACCAATTTGTACGGCATACGAACATGTGGAAGTGAATGGAAGAATGTCGACATTTGCACTATGCGAGCATATTATGGAGTTTTGCTGCTTGCAGGCGTGTATCGGTCGCATGGTGAATGCATCACTGAGCTGTGGAATCTAAAAAGTGGTCGACCGATATTTGCAGCAACAATGTCGCTCAAGCGTTATAAGCAGATCACACGGTGTTTGCGGTTCGACGATCGCGAAGAGAGAGCACACTTCTGTTTTCGAGACAAATTCGCTCCAGTTCGAGCAATTTTTGATAAATGGGCATATCGACTCAAATTGTGCTATACTCCTGGAAAAAATGTAACCGTCGACGAGCAGTTGCTACCATACCGTGGTCGATGTCCGTTTACGCAGTACATCCCGTCGAAACCCTGCAAATACGGTATCAAACACTGGATTCTGTGTGATGCATCAACATTTTACGTGTATGCTGTTGAAGTTTACATTGGTCGTAACCGCAACTGTGCACCGGAAGTAAGCGTGGGAGAACGGGTCGTATTGCAGCTTACAGAGGGACTCAACGGAAGAAACGTTACTACCGACAATTTCTTCACATCCCACGCTCTTGCAGTAAAATTGAAGCAGAGACAAATGACAACCGTTGGCACTATTCGTAAAAACAGAAAGGAGCTGCCACCTCTGGTACTGGACATGAAGAACAAACCACTGTACCATTCTCAATTTGTGTTCGATCACGTGCTGAACTCGACATTGGTTTCGTACGTAACGAAGAGACGTCGTTTCGTTACGTCGCTCAGCACAATGCATCTATCAACACAAATAGAAGAGAATGACGTTAAAAAAAAACCGGAAATTATAAAATTTTATAATAAAACGAAATGCGGCGTCGACATTGTGGATGAGATGGTAGGCACTTATCGCTGCAAACGCAAAGTCAACAGATGGCCTGTCGCAGTATTTTGCAATATGCTAGACATATCTGCGTTGAATGCGTTTATTTTATTCACGGGATTGAACCCAAACTGGAATTTGGCCAAAAAAAACATCCGTCGGCGGCTTTTTTGATTGAACTCGGGTACTCCCTAGTCACGCCTTATATCGACCAACGGGAAAGATCACCACGAGGCGAGAGAGCGTTGTCGGTAGTACGTGGGATTCAGGACGGCGAGCAGCTAGTCCAAACCGAAACTGATGCATCTGCGAACAGTTGCTTGATGCACCACACGCCAACTGGGAAGGGCGCAAGATGCCACAAATGCCCACAGGCAAAGAACGCAAGCATCCACTCTGCCGAATGCGATAGGTGCAGGAAAAAAGTTTGCCCGCAGCATCGCTTTGTTCTATGCGAAACATGCAATTCATAGATATATATGTTTTTATAATTTAATTTTGTTATTTAAATAAATATTTTCAATTTAAAAAATATTTTTCCTTACATATTTTTTGATTGTGTCAAATTGACACACCAGGGACTGATTTGTTTTTTTTTTCTTAGGGACAGATGAGTGTTAATGAGCTGGATTACGCTTCGAGTCGCAACCGTCATGTGGTCAAGAGATAAGAGTTTTTTGTTTTGTTTTTTTTTTTTTGAAGTATCCTTGGTTGGAGTCCTTTGTCGGGGTAACCAAAATGTTTTTGTGTATATAAGCATTCAATACATAAACTGACTGCTAATAAGGCGTCGCAACTAGCACTTGTAACTAGGTGGACTACGGAGAGGGAGTTCCTGTAGAAAGAATGAGAGACTTGTGTTTGCTTGAATGCAAAGTAAAGACTCTGATTTTTATTAACGAAATTATCAGTATTTATAGATAAATATAGCTTATATAACATATGTGTAATTTGGGTTATCGTGTATGCAGCAGTTGTTTACCACTGCAGAATTGTGTATTGGCAACAACCGGGTTGGCTGACCGCGGCTCTAGTTACACGTGGCGTGTAGTCAGCAGTTTCCGCGAATAAGACAATTTGACTCACGGTGCTGTTTTTAATTGACCTATTTTAAGTACTGACCTATGATATTTACATATTTATTGACATATTATGTTGTGTTTAATTAGCATATTTTATTGTATTTATTATTGTGTGTCATGTAATTGTGTTTTGTTATAAATATATGTATATATACGCCTAACAATAACTGTTAGCGACCCCAAAAAACTGCATGATAGTTTTGGAGCCACGGCCCTTCGTTCCCATAACCCCATGCGTATTAAAAGCAGATTGCCTTTATATTCTACAGCTTTTGAGCTAGAGCCACCAAATTTGGTGCCAAGATTTGTGATGAAGAAACCCAAAAAATTTGGATGCCACGCTTCCCTCATACCGCCCCCAGCCCCCTCCTATTATATTTTACTTACTTTGAGCAAGAGTTACCGAATTTGGTTGGAGGATAACAATTTACATCATACATAATTCTGCAGTAAAAATTTTGATGCCACGCCTCCTTCCCATACTGCTCCCAGCCCCCTTCCACTATATTCTACTAACTTTGAGCTAGAATCATCAAATTTGGAAGGAAGATAGCTTTTTGGCATCCCCATCTGCACCAGAAAATCTTTAAGGCAGCGTACACCCCTGCCCTATCTGCACTCCATTGTAATCTGGTCTCTTTTTTTTGGGTTTTTTTTACTTGTATCGAGTATAACGCAGTTGGTTGCGTCCAACTGCAACGTTTCTACTTGAATTATGCTCGATACCGACGGTCAAGAGTATATTGGGTTTGTGCAATGTCTGTCATGGTGTCCGTATGTGCGCAACTTTTTTCCACACCCTTCAAGGTAGAGACTTGAAACTTTGCAAATGTATTTATCTATGGCCGTGTAAGATAAAGTGTCAAGATTAGAGTTATACGATAACTAGAGGGCTGGCAAATCAATAAATTCGATAACTCAAAATCGATAAATCCTATTTCACAAGCCCTTACAGCTCGAACTACCAAAACTAGAGAAGATAACTACTTACAGCACCAAAAAAAATGCATCAAAATTTTGGAGCCACGCTCACCCGTTCCGCCCCCAGACCCCCTGCAGTGTGAATCCAAAAATGCCTATATCTTCCGCAATTTTTTAACTAGTGCCCCCATTCAAACCACCCGATGTAATTTTTCCTATCTAGATTAAGATTTACTATAAAAAGCCAAATTGTTCAGATTAGAAAAATGTATACAGCTGACACACATATATTATAAACTATGTGCTGGGGCAGTACACTTTTCTGATCACTATCGTTTTTTGAACATGTGTTTTGGGCATTCTTGCTTGATCGCATACATACAAACACATGTCATATTGCACTCGTTTTGGCATATTTTAGGCGTTGCCAGATAAGCTACACTTACGCATGGAAATGCAATGTATATGCAATGCTCTTAATGCGTAAGCTCCTCAACATTTAACGCGAAAATTTTATATTCTTATATTTTGTTCTTGCACACTTTAAAAGGAACGTTTAACTGGACAGTTCCAAATCGCGCAAAATTTTGCGTTGCCAGTACAATAGAATTTGATTTGTTTGGCTGCTAATCACACGTATTAATAGAATTGCAACGCAAATGCTATTCTCAAAGTGCGTTAGTCCCATTGAATTTTGCGCCTATTTCTCTATACTCTCTTATTTCTTATTTTGAAAAGAACGCTTTAATCGAACGTATCAAAGATGATAAAATCCCAAACATTTATATTCAAATTATAGTTTATATCTATTTAAAATAAAGTAACTAAAGTAAATAATATTTAGGCTGTCAGCCAGTTGGAGAAACAAAGGCAATAGCACGCGCTTTCATATCGCCATTATGAGTGCGCGCCCGTGCAGTGCGTGCCGTCCTTGTGGCTCACAACTGGTAGTGCGACTACACTCTTCACGCGAGGGCGGCTGGTAACAGTCCTTTTGTAAGGTCATGTCTCTGCCTAGGGTGCTGACAAATAGTAGTCAGGCGAGAGAAGAAAACTCTTTAAAATTACCCCAGCCCAAGGTGGAACAGCATTGTGCCGAGGGACTCGTGGATGAGGAGAAGCTCAGTCGTTACTTTGCGAACTTTGGATACCTGCCAAACTCCAGTTTGATTGGGCTTCCCACGGTACACGGGCTTTTTCGCGGGTGACTTTCCAATCCCGTCTACTCGTGGGACCCAAATTATGAACCAAATAAAGAACCAAACCCAGTGTCTGGGAGACTCAAACATCCGGGGGGAAACGCCAATTCCTCTACAGGTGTTTGCAACTCTTCCTCGACACCTGGTACACCTGCAGGTGCTCGTAACGCCTCACGCGGCAAAGGTGCATGACGTACAAGGGGTCAAGCTCGTCAAGTGGGCCAAGACCATTGTGCCGGACTTCAAGCCAGCAATCTCGGCTTCTGCAAAAGCCAAGCAGAAGCTTCAACGCTCCGTGGAAGAGCAGGCTCCGCAAGCCAAGCGGATCAGACCACCACCGCGTCAACAGCCGCTCACTCAGTCCTTCGCGGAAGCCGCAAGGGAGAAGGTTCTCATTGGGGTCCACGAGAGGGGCCACAAGGAGGGCCATATCCCGCGAAAGAAGTGGGGGGCAACCCAGACCTGGTTACTCAGGATTGGAGGATTGGCAAGGTCGAGGCGCCGGAAGCAATAGCCGACAGGTGATCCTCGTAATCAACGTCGAGTCAGCCGAGACCCTTGCCGCAACTAACGGAGCGGCACACTATGGCTTCAAGCCAATAACGATAAGTGGGTATCGTTCGGATGCAGCCAGCAAGCCGTCCGGGTTAGAGAACGCACCGGTGGCACAAGACGATGCTGCCCCCCGCGGACAGCAACTGCCGGAAGCTGTCGCAGATGATACCAACGCCAATGGTATCATCACAAGCGAAGCGCCGGCAGCTTTGGCGAGGGACGGCCAGGCCGGCAAGCTATCGGAAGTATCTGAACTTGCTGACGCGGCCAAAATTATCAGCCTTGAGGAGGATACAGACGACGAGGTAGATCTCACAGTGGTGGAGTTGAAAACGGAAGATGTCTCTGAAACTCCTACAAATCAACCTCCACCAATGTAAGGCGGCTGCAGCCAATGCAGAGCAGACATTATCCTCATCCAGGAGCCTTGGGTCTGTGGTGGCAAGCTACTTGTAGCTCGCAACGATGGTAAAGTACAAACCTGCATTCTAGCAAGAAATCACCTAGACATTTTTCTGCTTCCTAATTTCAGCGATGGTGACAACACGGCTGTATGTCTGGACAGGTCAGACTAAGCTCTACCTACATGGCCCACGACCATCAAGGGCCCCTACCACAGCAACGACTACGGGCGTTAATCGCTGACTGCGAATCAACTCACACCGAGATCGTAATATGCTGGGGGGCAGCTCGGATATAAATGAACGGAGTGAGTTCTCTCAAGTACTCAAACAACCGCAGGCTTCCTCAAAAAACTTGATTACGCATGGAAAACGACCAGCCTAGAGTCACTAGAACTTTTGATGGAAACTAACTTTCCCCGATGCTCAATTGAAGTACCACTACCCCCTATCCAAAGAAAATTTCAGGAACACGTTTCCACCAACTTATTCTCCAGAGATATCATCTCATGGGCTATTCGTAGCTTCTCACCCTTCAAGTCCCCTGGGCCGGATGAAATTATCCCAGCCCAACTGCTGTATGCAGAGAACATCGCCATGAACTGGCTTCAGAAAATTTTCTCAGATACCCTGACAACAGGTACGATCCCCAAGCCATGGCTGGAATCTAAAATTGTCTTCATTCCCGAGGCGGGAAAAGCCTCACACACCCCCAAGGATTTTCGACCTATAAGCCTAGCATCCTTCCTGGCCTACATATTAGCGATACGATCAAGACCGATCACTTCTCCCAAGCACAACATGCCAACCAAAAAGGCAAATCTAACTTTATGCAGTTGTCTTTCTAGATATTGAGGTTGCTAGAATCCTTGTGCGAATGCATGACCACTGCACTTCAAACACTGTGCTCATGGGCCACATCAAAAGGACTAGGGCTGAACCCAGCCAAAATTGACTTAGTCCTCTTTACCTGGAGGTATAAGATTCCCCCCCTCAGACCATCATCTCTGAATGGGGTAGAACTTGCCTTCAGTAAGCAGCCAAATACCTAGGGCTCACTCTTGATAGTAAACAAGACTGGAACCTCAACTCGGAGGAACGAGTTAAGAAGGCTTCAGTCGCACTATATACATGCAGGAAATCCATTGGATTCAAATGGGAAACGGCACTTCACATCACCCTCTGGCTGTACACAGCCATCGTCAGGCCTATCCTACTGTACGGAGTGTCGGAATGGTGGCCAGCTCAATCAAAGAAGAAAAAAGTCCACAAGCTTTACTGACATAACAGGAGCCCTCAGTACGACCCCAACTGAAGCTCTTGATAACATACTTAATCTTCTGCCAATAGACCAAATGGGGAAATTACAAGCAACTCTCTCTGCCCTACGCATGAGGGAAACAAAGCAGTGGTCCGAATAGACTTACGAACACTCCAAGGCTCTTGTGGGGAAACCCACTTAATGCCAAAAACACGGACTATTGCCGTCCTCAGGAATTCCCCAAAAATCCATTCCATACACGATTGGTGCTCAGGCACGCCAGGGCCGACAAACTCAATAAAAATGTACACTGCTGGCTCAAAGCTAAACGACCGGGTAAAGGCGGCATCTTTTGCGATGAGCTAACCATGAATAAACCTTGCAGCTTCCCTGTCCATTGCAGTGTGTTTCAAGCTGAAATCGCTGCAATACACGAGGCACTCTCCTGCAGGCGGCTTTCAATATCATCTTACTAGATATCTGTCACAAACTTCAACAGATCTCTAAAGGAGATGGCTGAGTAGTTCGAGATACACCTCATATGGGTGCCCGGACATAAAGGCATCGAGGGCAACGACAAAGCAGACGAGCTGGCAAGGCATGGTACTCCCATGCCTCTCCTCACAGACAAGGAGAGCATGGGTATCCCTATAGCCAGCTGAAAGCTTAGAGTCCGATCGCACTTCGACCTTGATGCAAAAAATAGGTGGCAACTCACCACCGCCACGGGTAGGATTGCCAGGCAAAACCTGGCTAACGCGCTGTAAAAAGCGGTCCTCAGGCCTTGTGCACTTAAGCAGACTAGGCTGTGCTGCCGAAATCAGGGTCATTACAGGGCACTGGTTAGTGGGGACTCACGCAGCGCGACTTCTTGCCCCCTTCAATAATTTCTGCAGAAGCTGCCGAGACGAGGGCGAGGAGGAAACGGTCTCCTACTTCTTCTGCGAATGCCCAGCTCTCTGCAAAAACAGAAATCACTAACTTGGTTCTTTCTTTTTATCGGACCTCTCTCAACTGGCGGACACTAAACCGAAAAATATTCTGTCCCTTATTCAAGCGTCGGGCTGGGACCACGCCCTCGTAAACGGTGTGACACACTCTGCGTCTGGGTAGACGGTGTCTCTGGACCATGTCCAAAAAGCGGCATCATAACGGGCCAATTGTGAGTGGGGGGTTTTATCTAAACCTGCTCACTACCTTTCAAACCTAACCTAACCTTTTGCATTTACTTTATATTAGCCATTAAGACTTGCTACGCGAAAATGCTACAAGAAATAATTGTTGGCAATGACGTTTTAGTTGTTTTCTTGCAAATATTTTTCTGTTATATTTAATGACGTACATGATGAGCGCAAATTGATTGGAACTGCAAGTGAGATTAAATATTAAGATTAACAGCATGTTTATCTTATTTTAATACTTCATACCGAAATAAAGGAGAGTACTGGGTTTGTACAATATCCCTCATGGTGTCTGTCCGTCTGACCGTCTGTATGAAATAAACTTTTTTCCACACCCTTCAAGCTAGAGACTTAAAGCTTTGCAAATGTCTGTAGCTATAACATAGTAAATTATAGTGTCAAAATTGGGGTTCTGCGATATTTGGAGGGCTGGCAAATCGATAATTTTGATAACTCGAAATCCATAAATTTGGCTTTTTCGCAGCAATGACAGCTAGCGCAACCAATTAAAAGGAGAATTTAGTAAATAACAGCCCTAAAAAACTGCATCCAAAACTTTGGAGTCTCGCCCAGCCTTACAGCCTTTCCCAAAGTTTCGCTTAAAACGGTAATGCGTGTATCTTCCATAAAGTTTTAGTTTAAAAAAATATGATAGGAAGCAAACTGTTAACCCCAGCACTCTTCATTTAAAAATCAGAAACGCCTATTTCTTCCACAGCTTTTAAGCTAGAATCACAAGACTTGGTGCTAAAAGTATGATAAAAAAACCCCAAAAATTTTGATGCCACCCACACCCAAGCCGCAGCCAGCACCCCTTCCACCATATTTTAAAAACTTTGAGCTTCAGTCACCAAATTTCGTAGGAGGGTAGCAATTGACATCCCACAAAGATCAGCAGCACAAATTTGGACGCTACCCATCCCATATTTTATGTGCTCATACACATTAAAAAGAGAATCGAGCTTAAAGGTACGTAACATAAAAGTTTTACTGAAAAAAATGAGCCAGCTATAGAATTCCTATTGAAAACCAAATTAACACCAAAATTTAAACATTTTCTGACATTGATATAGAGACTTATTCCGAATTCCGTAATCAATTCCATTATATTTTATAGTATTATAGACAACTACTGTGCTAAAATTCCGGCCCCGTTGAATGCTTGCGGCGCTTAAACTCCTTTATTCTTACTGTTTATTGGCAGCAAAGCTAACTTGTGTATTGCGAGCTATACAATGCCTCCCGTTGTCCGAACCTCCACCGCGCGACTTGTTAGCCATTGCTGCGGTGGCAGATTGTCCTCGTGAATCAGCACTAGACCACTTGTCGTTAGATCTGTACCCACGATGTTCCACGCGTTGCGCTGCTGCACACTGGCCAGGTATTCCTTGAACCAGCTCTGCCAAAGCTGCTGCTTGAGTGCTGACAGCATTCGCCACCCCTTCAAATACCTGAAGCTGGCCTGGCTGCAGCTTTCGCCGATTTATTAACTTTGAGCGGGGCGAAAGAAGAGGCTGCCCGATTAGCAAGTGGCCTGGCGTGAGAGCCTCTCCATCGCTGGAATAGTTGAATGGCGATGCGATTGGGCGAGAGTTGAGCAGGGCCTCGACCAGGTGAGCGTCTGCGCTGAGCCTGGCGATACCTACCCCTTGTAGCAACCGATGTTTGGCGGCTTTGACAACTGCCTCCCATAACCCGCCGAAGTGTGGTGACCACGGTTGCCAGAGGATTCTTGCAGCGATGGAACGCTTCGTTCAACTCCTCGAGGACTTTGCTGGTTCCAACAAAGTTGGCGCCGTTGTCGCTGTATATCTTTCTTGGCAGACTTTTCCTTCCGATGAACCTTTTGAAAACAGATAGAAAGCTTTTCTTTGATGATTTCTTTGATGATTTATTAAGTGTAGAACCTGTACAACATAAAAGTACCTTAACAACACATGGAGGAAACTGAAAAATAAAACCAAACACCATAATGTTGTATGAGGATTACTGGGTATTGGAGTCTTATTGACGTCCAATTGTCTCAGCAAAACCAAGCCGTTTAAGTCGCCTTAGAGGGCGAGCAGGGAGTAGTTGTCTTGCAAGTAGGCTGCGCTGTCTTAGCAACCTGTCACTGTATCTGCTCGTGTGTCTACAATTGTGCTCTTCCACTGTATGCAGATTAAGGTCTCTGTGAAGTGTAAAACCGCGTACGTACCAGGGACAGCCTGTGATCTTACTTAGTACCCGATTTTGCAGCACCTGTATACGTTTATAATTTGATTTGGCTGCGATCGATCAACTCTGTATTCCATAGAACCATATTGGAACAATACAGTGGGCATACACAGCTCTTTTGCACCTAAGCGGCATGGTGCTCCTTCTATTGATTAGCCAATGCAGTTGCTGTATTCGGTGTCCACATTTTCAGGTTGTTTTCAGCGGATTGACCTTTAGATTCCATCGTTTGCACCAAACTGCAAGTGTGTTAACGTAACCCTGTAGTCCATTAGCAGCTTCTACGCAACAGCTGGAGTTGTATATGACTGCGATGTCATCTATCATGGAGCTATCATGTGTTGACAGCTGGGCCTGGGTATATCGGCAGTATACAGCGAATAGAGCAGCGGTCCGAGAACACTGCCCTGTGGGACTCCAGCTCTCATGAGGAAGTTTGTCGGATATGTGTCCCTTACTTTGACCTTAAACTCTCGTCCTTCAAGATATGTCCTAAGCAGGCCATAGTAAGGTTCAGGTAAGAGGTCTTTAATTTTGCACAATAAGCCAACATGCCATACTTTGTCAAAGGCCTGCTGCATATCAATAAAGACTGCGTTCGAGTACTCCTGGTCGTCAAACGCCTGCAAGATGTGTTTCACCAATCTGTGAACTTGTTCGACAATGCCATGTCCTCCTCGGAAGCCAAATTGATGATCTGGCAATATACTGCATTGGCTTATAATCACAGTAATACTATTGGCAATACGCCTCTCCCATACTTTAGACAGGGAGGGTAAAAGAATTATTGGGCGATATAACTCAGATCCCGAAA
>JAWNNU010000723.1:0-20810 GCA_035044585.1 Scaptomyza polygonia | reverse complement strand
CAACGCCTGCATCCGTGAGGCGATTGTTAAACAACCAGCAGAGGCAACGAAGACCAGCAAAGGCAACGCCTGCATCCGCGAGGCGATTGCTAAACAACCAGCAGAGGCAACGAGGACCAGCAAGGGCAACGCCTGCATCCGCGAGGCGATTGCAAAACAACCAGCAGAGGCAACGAGGACCAGCAAGGGCAACGCCTGCATCCGCGAGGCGATTGTTAAACAACCAGCAGAGGCAACGAGGACCAGCAAGGGCAACGCCTGCATCCGCAAGGCGATTGCAAAACAACCAGCAGAGGCAACGAGGACTAGCAAGGGCAACGCCTGCATCCGCGAGGTGATTGCCAAACAACCAGCAGAGGCAACGAAAACCAGCAAGGGCAACGCCTGCATCTGCGAGGCGATTGTTAAACAACCAGCAGAGGCAACGAAGACCAGCAAGGGCAACGCCTGCATCCGCGAGGCGATTGACAAACAACCAGCAGAGGCAACGAAGACCAGCAAGGACAACGCCTGCATCCGCGAGGAAATTGCTAAACAACCATCAGAGGCAACGAGGACCAGCAAGGGCAACGCCTGCATCCGCAAGGCGATTGCAAAACAACCAGCAGAGGCAACGAGGACCAGCAAGGGCAACGCCTGCATCCGCGAGGCGATTGTTAAACAACCAGCAGATTCAACGAAGACCAGCAAAGGCAACGCCTGCATCCGCGAGGCGATTGCTAAACAACCAGCAGAGGCAACGAGGACCAGCAAGGGCAACGCCTGCATCCGCGAGGCGATTGCAAAACAACCAGCAGAGGCAACGAGGACCAGCAAGGGCAACGCCTGCATCCGCGAGGCGATTGTTAAACAACCAGCAGAGGCAACGAAGACCAGCAAGGGCAACGCCTGCATCCGCGAGGTGATTGCCAAACAACCAGCAGAGGCAACGAGGACCAGCAAGGGCAACGCCTGCATCCGCAAGGCGATTGCAAAACAACCAGCAGAGGCAACGAGGACCAGCAAGGGCAACGCCTGCATCCGCGAGGCGATTGTTAAACAACCAGCAGAGGCAACGAAGACCAGCAAGGGCAACGCCTGCATACGCGAGGCGATTGTTAAACAACCAGCAGAGGCAACGAAGACCAGCAAGGGCAACGCCTGCATCCGCGAGGCGATTGCCAAACAACCAGCAGAGGCAACGAGGACCAGCAAGGGCAACGCCTGCATCCGCGAGGCGATTGCCAAACATCCAGCAGAGGCAACGAATACCAGCAAGGCAACGCCTGCATCCGCGAGGCGATTGCCAAACAACCAGCAGAGGCAACGAAGACCAGCAAGGAGAACGCCCGCATCCGCGAAGCGTCCGACACTACGACAGACGAGCCAGCCTAGACAGACAAGACTCGAGACAATACCGGCACCTGCAACGGCGTGATAACCGGCAGGTCATTGGTACCAATAGCACGAGACAGGACCTGGGGAGGCGTTCTTGGCCCCGCACGGCCGAGAGCCACCCAGCGGAACCTGTTTCGCAGCGAATACAAAGACCAGAAGACCGAGGCGGAACTAGTATCGCTTGAGATACTGGCCAGCATAAAAGAAGCAACTTTAGCAGAAAGAAGTGCAAGCCCAGCCGAGCCAATAGCACCATGGGTACAAGAATTTCTGGAAAAGGAACTGGAAAAATTCATGATAGTGATGCGCGATGATCGCCCGATCAAACAGCGATACTATCCGCGGAATCCAGCAATGCAAGCTATCATCCACGCCGTAGTGGACGAGTTGCTAAGAGATGGATGCATCGAGCCTTCCAAAAGCCCGCACAGCGCCCCGATTGTGTTGGTGGGCAAGAAAACTCAACGCCAGATCAGTACCGGATGCATACCCCCTGCCGAGGATAAATTCTATCTTGGAAAGGCTGCGGAACGCTAAGTATATTTGCACACTGGACTTGAAAAGTGGGTATTGGCAGATACCTATGGCCAAGGCAAGTCGTGAATGCACAGCGTTCACCGTACCAGGACGAGGGCTTTTCCAGTGGCGAGTCATGCCATTTGGACTCCACTCGGCGCCCGCCACATTCTAGCGAGCACTCGACAGCGTTATCGGTGTGGATATGGAACCACACGCATTGGCATATCCCGATGATATCATCATCATCGGGACGTCACTGGAGGAAAACGTCGAGAACCTCAGAGAAGTATTGAAACGTTTGAGACAAGCGAACCTCAGACTTAACCGGAAGAAGTGCATGTTCTTCAAGCGCAGATTGGTGTACCTGGGACACGTCGTTAGCGAAGAAGGAATACATACCGACCCTGAGAATGTAGCCGCGGAACAGCAGCTCGCTGATCCAGCCTGTGCACGAGAACTTAAAGATGCCTGGGTTTCGCCTCTTGGTACCGGCGATTTTTTCCAAATTTCGCAACCGTGGTACAACCGATGTCGCAGTTACTTCGGAAAGGCAGAAAATGGGTGTGGGAGGCACAACAACACCAGGCATTT
This sequence comes from Scaptomyza polygonia, assembly GCA_035044585.1. Taxonomy (NCBI): domain Eukaryota; kingdom Metazoa; phylum Arthropoda; class Insecta; order Diptera; family Drosophilidae; genus Scaptomyza; species Scaptomyza polygonia. The sequence goes on along the minus strand of JAWNNU010000723.1, from coordinate 18,323 downwards.
GCACGACTCAAGGAGCTACTAACCGAGGCACCCGCCCTCGCGTGCCCAGATTTTCCTCGTAAGTGATCTTTACAGACTGACGCTAGCAATTACGGGCTCGGAGGAGTACTAACCCAGCAGAAAACCGACGGCGAGAGGTTCATTGCTTACGTGAGTCGAAGACTATCGAGGGCCGAGGAGAATTAATCCGCCACCGAAAAAGAATGCTTAGTCTGGGCTATTAGGAAACTACGTTGCTACTTGGAAGAATACAGGTTTGATGTCGTGACGGACCACTTAGCCCTCAAGTGGCTCAACTTTATCGAAAACCCCACGGGACGAATCGCACGCTGGGCACTGGAACTCCAACAGTTCCAATTCGACGTACACTACCGGAAAGGGCAATAAAACGTTGTCGCAGACGCCTTGTCACGGCAACCGCTCGAGACCCTACAGACAGTCATCGAGGAACAGAGCACATGCGCATGGATACGACGACGCACACAGGAGATACAAGAACAACCAGAGAAGTACCCCGATTATACCTTGGAGAACGGGCTTTTGTACAGGAACTTAGGACAACGACCCCTGGAGGAAGATTTCATTCCCTGGAAACTGTGCGTAGGCAAAGAACAGCGACAATGTGTACTACAAGAATGCCACGATCAACCAAGCTCGGGACACCTGGGAATACGCAAAACAACGACGCGAGTATGCCAAAGATACTATTGGCCGGGAATCTTCAGAGACGTAGCACGCTACGTAAGGAAATGTGCTGCGTGCCAAAAATTCAGGGCACAACAAGCTAAACCAGCAGGGAAGATGCTAACACGACAAGCAAGCGAGCCTTTCGCCACCATCTGCGCCGATTTTGTTTGACCTTTGCCGAGGTCCAAACAAGGTAACACAGTTTAACTCGTTTTCTTAGATATGTTTTCCAAGTGGGTGGAACTGATACCTCTACGCCGGGCCACTGCAACATACTTGGAAAAAGCTTTTCGGGATAGGATTCTCAGCCGATTTGGGATACCACGATAAATTCATCTGCGACAACGGGACTCAATTTACAAGTCGCTCATTAAAGGCGTTTTGTAAGCGAGCTGGTATGGTACTGGAACATACTGCACCATACAATCCACAACAAAACCCGACGGAACGAGCAAATCGAACAATCAAGACGATGATTGCCCAATACATCGAGGGACCACATAGCACCTGGGACACCCTGCTACCGGAGATCTCATTGGCAATAAACCGCAGCGTGTCTGACACAACAGGATTCAGTCCGGCGTTCCTGGTTCAAGGACGAAGTCACACCAGGATCGGGAACAATCGCTACCGATCCCGAAACCAGGGCGAAGCAGCTATGCGATATTTTCCAGGCAGCGAGGGATAACACACAGCGAGCTTCGGCGGAACAGGGCCGCCATTACAACCTGCGACGACGCGATTGGAGGCCAACCATCGGTGACTTGGTATTGGTAAAACAGCACGTGCTATCAAAAGCTAACGACGGATTTGCCGCCAAGCTAGCCCCACGTTACGAGGGCCCATATAAGGTAACCAAGTTCATTTCTCCTAACATAGTCAGAGTTCGACACACGGAGACCGGCCAACGACGCCCCGCCGGGGTAGCGGATTTGAAAGCCTTCCAGCAACATGACGACGAGGAACAGCACAACAGCGAGGACGACGAGCATCCGCTCAACCCAGCACAGACAAACGACCAGGATAGACAAGTAAACTAGGGGCCGCTCACAAGGCGGATTAGTATAACATAGTTAATAAAATTTGGTTAGTAGTATTAAACGTTAAGATATATCCAAAGTTTTAATATCGCACCAGGCTGTTGTCCTGAAGAGCATAGTCTGTACATAGTCCCAGGGTTATAACCTAGTTTATACCCCACAGCCCTTAGCACCACCATGGACGACCACATCGTAGATGACGACGAACCAGAAAAACCGCGGCGACAGTGGGCAGCAGAGCGGCAAAATGATTGGGGCTGGGTTCCTCAGTATCAGCGCTGGTTCGAGGGATTCGAGGAAGAGGCAGAAGCAGCCCGAGGATTGTCGCAATTCGACGACACTAGCACAGAGCTGTGGCCGGACACACCCAGTGCGATGCAGCTGTACCTGTTCCCGGAACCCGATTCATGGCTGATGCCGGAGCTCGGAGAGAGAGTAGAAAGCTTGGCCCGGGTGGCAGTGGTTAGCGACGGGCTAGGGGTGTCGACCACGCAAACAGCTGGGACGCCGAATAACGCTGTCCCACCGCTCGAAGGACCGCCAACGCAAGACAAAAACGCGGTGCTAGATTTGTCTTTTGGCAGCAGCGATATCCAAAACCTGCTGGGACCAGACGTAGACGTCAAAGCCCTGATGGCGGAGGTGTTGCAGGAGGAGGACAGATGGGTCATCGCACCTATAGAATGGCGCGTGGATACCCCACTTCGACTCATCCCGCAGGCGTTGCTAGGTATGATAACCGGTAGCCAGCAGCAAGGCAGATGGAGACGACGCTTCGCCATGGAGCTGCCCGAGGGTATGTTTCGCGGTGCCATCGCACCAGCGGGTGGCGTTTCCATTTGTTTTCGCCCCGGAAGTAAGGGGGGAGGGGGTGTGTGTCGAGTCACATTTTTAGTCACGAAGACTGCTGTACATATTTCTTATTTTTTATTGATTTAAGTCGTTATTTTATAGCATTTAAGAGTCATGAAGACAACTGTATATATTTTTGCTTAGTTTTCTAGTTTTAAGTGTTACATTTTCTAGGGTTAAGAGGTTTAGGTATTATGACGTCACAGCTGTGCTAAGTCGCTATTTCGTCTTCGTCCACTCGAGTGGAGTTAAGTTAAGTTAAGTAGCCAGCAGCGGAGAAAACAGCCGCAGCAGAGACCTGGCTGGAGAGAAGAAGCAACAGCGGCCGAAGCCTACGGCACATATCAGAAGCAGGCAGCCAAATGGGAACAACAACAGAACAAGCAGAGAAAACCACCGGCAGCAGAGAAAACAGCAGCAGAGGCCTGGCACGAGCCAAGCAACACCGACAGCAAAACAGAAGCAGCGAAGAGAGAGAGCAGCGGCGCGAGCCAACGGCGCAGGGCAGCAACTAGAACGAGAACCAAACCTGGCACGAGCCGAAGCGTGGGCAGCGACGCCGATAAAAGCAGCTCAGCATGGAAAGGTTCAGCAGCGAAGGGCCACGATCGCCCTGACGAGAAAACGCGGAAGTTAGTCACGCGGAGGCCTCGAAAACGTGTAAAGTCGCGATCGCTACGACGACAATGCAAACTACACGAGTGCGCTGTTGAACCAGCGAGGAACAGACACAAGGGTCAGGATCAAGCAAACAACACACGAGGAGGCAAGGATCAGGAGCAAGCAAACATACACACACAAGGAGGAAAGGATCAGGAGCCAGCAAACATACACACACGAGGGGCCAGCGTAAGCGAGGCTGCGTGGTTTTGTTTCTTTTATGACTATGGTCTGGTGCGAATAGGCAGGGAAGTAGAGACAAATTATTAAGAATAAAGAGAAACCAAAAATTATAATGAAAGTGGAAAATGACGTTCTGTTCTTAACTGTAGAAATCTATTAGGAATTGTGCAAGTGCGAAAAGTGCGTGTGGTCGCCCACCGTTTGGGACTCCGTTGGCTGGTCGCTTGGCTTATACCGCGTCAGCCCACGTGCTCTCAAACGGCGCTTGCCTGTCTCCGAACTTGCTGCGGCCTTTGGTTAATACCAGGAGCATTCAAGCCGGAACAGACGAAGGGGCGATTACAACACCAGAAGGCGCTTAGGCTCCCAACCGGATGACCGGTGTCGCTTAGTTTGTCCCATTTCTACTCATATGCTACCCACTTTTCTAAACACGGCGTTTTGCCTTTATCCAATCGAACGGTCCCGGCACAATACAAATTTCTTGTAGGGTGGCCCTGGAGAGGCTGAGCTACCTCAGCCTAAGAAAAGCTACCTTACACAATGCCCAAAAATATAAAGGCAGTACGGTCTTTCTTAGGCTTGACGGGTTTCTTAAAAAAATTGATTGGAGGATACGCACAGATAGCTCGCCTGTTGACAATGCTGTTGAAAAAAGACGCGAAATTTATGGTTGGGACTGCTGAGATGAACGCCGTTAACCAGTTGAAGGATGCGCTATGCACAGAGCCTATTCTGCGAATTTACAGTAAATATGCACCCACGGAGTTACACACTTCAGCGCTTTGATCAAGAACTACACCCTGTATTTTTCTGGAGCAAGAAAACGTCGTCATCAGATGCTAAGCGTCACACTTATATAGTGGAAGTAAAAGCTGCCCATCTTGCTATGCAAAAGTTCAGACATTATCTTTTGGGAGTAAACTTTACGTTCGTAACAGACTGCGCAGCATTCTCCCAAACCGTCAATAAAAAGGACATTCCACGAGAGGTTGCGAATTGGATCATTTGCATGCAGGATTATACTTTCGAAGTGGTACATCGACCAGCAACCAGAATGAAACACGTAGACTTTCTCAGTCGATATCCCGTCGTGCTTACAATTGGATCTGAAGTTTCTGCACGTCTGAAGAAAGCACAGAGGGTCGTTGCATTAGTCAGCGCCATAATGGAAATTCTCAAAACACAGCCGTACGATGGATTTTAACTTAAAGAACAGTTGGTCTATAAAGTCGTTGATGGAAATGAGTTGGTGGTGGCGAGCAATTTTCTTGGTCCATACGAAGTTATCAAAGTCAACCGTTTCGGACGTTATATCGTTCGAAAAGCTGCAAATGTAGAAGGTCCGAACACAACGTCTACAAGCGCAGATAATTTGAAGCTATGGAAGTATATAGAACAGAATGAAGAGTTAATGTCGTCTGGGACAGACGACGAGATTCAGGATGGCCGAGTGTAAAGGGGTATCGATATATTGCTGTTTCGAAAGGTATCGATTAGTAGTTGTTTTTGTGAATACACACGCACGTGGTAGTAGTAGCAAGTCGTCAAGTGTACTAGAGGTACATAGAAGTCGGAAAGTAGAAGTTGACGCGAGTTAAGTTGAACACTCTAAGTTTCTTAAGTTGAAAGTTGTTTAATATTAATCGTTGCGATTTGAAATCGATCTTTTATATACTTATAAACATTTTTATTTATATTTAGTTAATAAACTTTACATAATCATTACATGTATCATACTTGAAAACATGTAAAAAATTTATTCCATTTGAGTGCTTCGCCGTCAAATTTTGGAATTTTAATGCGTGGCAGGCTTATGTTTTCGGAGCACGAACTACTTGAATTAATCGTAAGTGCATTCCGTACCTCAGCTTCTGCCTTGAGATTATGAGCGGCCTCGTAGCCTATCTCTTCTGGGTCTTCAAATTCTTCGTATATTTGAAAATGGACCTCTTGAATTTTTGCCCAGAATGATTTCACATTGTCTGCATTAGGGGGCTTCTGTTGCAAAGTACGATCTAACGATGCTATCATTGCCTTTTGCCTTGAAAATTGATCAATGCACTTAATTTTGTGTTTGTGCTTGTTCCGGCATCAACCGATCTTGAAGTTATGATGGTTATTGGTACCGTAATATTGCTGCTTGACCAGCTTGCTCGGAGAAGTAGTTTTTGGTTTTTTGAACCATAAGAACATAAGAACTTGAAGTATGTATGGGACTTCTCCAAGTTCTGTTATAAGATCAACTCGTTGTTGTCTTTGAAGGCGTTCCACTTTTCTTCTAAAATTTAGGTTCTGGCTTTGTAGTAGCCAGTTTTTTATTTCCGTTCGGCTGAGTCCTTTTTGCTGTTTTTTTAAGGCTTGATATCTCTTTATTTCTTCCTGCTCATCCGGGATTTCTTCCAGACCCATTGATTTGTTTGTAACTCTGTTTATTCCTGACCCGTAGGAAGTGTTTTATTTGCTATTTAACACGCATCTGACCCTTGTGTCAATTTGACACAATTTTGAGATTCAAAATGCTTTTGCGGCTTTTCTGCTTATCGAATGTGGATAAAATTTTGGCTCACTGAACGAATTTCGAAGAATTTTCAGAAAATCATAATTTCAACATATTTGCATTGTTATTTTCGCTGCAAATGAAAAAGTTACAAAAGGGTCCCTGGCGTTTCAATTTGACACATATTGGAAAATTATGGGCACTTTGGTTTTTCCTTATTGCCTGCTACCTACAAATACCTAAATGGTTGGCAAATTATGGTTTTTCCTTATTGCCTGTAGTTAACAGGTGCACTACCAAAATAGTTGGTTCTTCTTATTGTAATTCCCAACTGGTTCAAGCTTGAACCTATAGAGGGCCTACAAAAAATATACCAAGATATCAAAAAAAAAGAATATGGCGTCTGTATCGGGAAATATAGTGATGAGCGACGAGGAGTACGAGCAGATCGATCCCTTTGAATCAGATGACGATGACAGCGACTACGAGCCAAATGAAAATGAGACTGATGTGGAAACTGAGACTGATAGCGATACCGACTTTTTATGCGAGGAGGAGACGAGAATTGGTTGCAGAGCCCAGCTGAGCATTTTTGTCAAAAGACAAAAAATTTGAGTACTCGCTGGACCAACCGAAAACTATACGACAAGCTATTTGTAACCTGCGCGTAAGCTCAGGTACAAATAATTTGCGTCGTAAGCTTAGTATTCAACAGGGTATTTATTATTCATCTTGTTTCCGTCGTCCGGTCCCACAGTGTTCGCAGCATCACGCTGTGTTGATAAGCTCTCTGCAATGCTCTTATTTCTCGAACCCATGGAGCAGACCATTGTCGACATGACCAATTTGTACGGCATACGAACATGTGGAAGTGAATGGAAGAATGTCGACATTTGCACTATGCGAGCATAGTATGGAGTTTTGCTGCTTGCAGGAGTGTATCGGTCGCATGGTGAATGCATCACTGAGCTGTGGAATCTAAAAAGTGGTCGACCGATATTTGCAGCAACAATGTCGCTCAAGCGTTATAAGCAGATCACACGGTGTTTGCGGTTCGACGATCGCGAAGAGAGGGCACACTTCCGTTTTCGAGACAAATTCGCTCCAGCTTACAGAGGGACTCAACGGAAGAAACGTTACTACCGACAATTTCTTCACATCCCACGCTCTTGCAGTAAAATTGAAGCAGAGACAAATGACAACCGTTGGCACTATTCGTAAAAACAGAAAGGAGCTGCCACCTCTAGTACTGGACATGAAGAACAAACCACTGTACCATTCTCAATTTGTGTTCGATCACGTGCTGAACTCGACATTGGTTTCGTACGTAACGAAGAGACGTCGTTTCGTTACGTCGCTCAGCACAATGCATCTATCAACACAAATAGAAGAGAATGACGTTAAAAAAAACCGGAAATTATAAAATTTTATAATAAAACGAAATGCGGCGTCGACATTGTGGATGAGATGGTAGGCACTTATCGCTGCAAACGCAAAGTCAACAGATGGCCTGTCGCAGTATTTTGCAATATGCTAGACATATCTGCGTTGAATGCGTTTATTTTATTCACGGGATTGAACCCAAACTGGAATTTGGCCAAAAAAAACATCCGTCGGCGGCTTTTTTGATTGAACTCGGGTACTCCCTAGTCACGCCTTATATCGACCAACGGGAAAGATCACCACGAGGCGAGAGAGCGTTGTCGGTATTACGTGGGATTCAGGACGGCGAGCAGCTAGTCCAAACCGAAGCTGATGCATCTGCGAACAGTTGCTTGATGCACCACACGCCAACTGGGAAGGGCGCAAGATGCCACAAATGCCCACAGGCAAAGAACGCAAGCATCCACTCTGCCGAATGCGATAGGTGCAGGAAAAAAGTTTGCCCGCAGCATCGCTTTGTTCTATGCGAAACATGCAATTCATAGATATATATGTTTTTATAATTTAATTTTGTTATTTAAATAAATATTTTCAATTTAAAAAATATTTTTCCTTACATATTTTTTGATTGTGTCAAATTGACACACCAGGGACTGATTTGTTTTTTTTTTCTTAGGGACAGATGAGTGTTAATGAGCTGGATTACGCTTCGAGTCGCAACCGTGATGTGGTCAAGAGATAAGAGTTTTTTGTTTTGTTTTTTTTTTTTGAAGTATCCTTGGTTGGAGTCCTTTGTCGGGGTAACCAAAATGTTTTTGTGTATATAAGCATTAAGTACATAAACTGACTGCTAATAAGGCGTCGCAACTAGCACTTGTAACTAGGTGGACTACGGACAGGGAGTTCCTGTAGAAAGAATGAAAGACTTGTGTTTGCTTGAATGCAAAGTAAAGACTCTGATTTTTATTAACGAAATTATCAGTATTTATAGATAAATATAGCTTATATAACATATGTGTAATTTGGGTTATCGTGTATGCAGCAGTTGTTTACCACTGCAGAATTGTGTATTGGCAACAACCGGGTTGGCTGACCGCGGCTCTAGTTACACGTGGCGTATAGTCAGCAGTTTCCGCGAATAAGACAATTGGACTCACGGTGCTGTTTTTAATTGACCTATTTTAAGTACTGACCTATGATATTTACATATTTATTGACATATTATGTTGTGTTTAATTAGCATATTTTATTGTATTTATTATTGTGTGTCATGTAATTGTGTTGTGTTATAAATATATGTATATATACGCCTAACAATAACTGTTAGCGACCCCAAAAAACTGCATGTTAGTTTTGGAGCCACGGCCCTTCGTTCCCATAACCCCATGCGTTTTAAAAGCAGATTGCCTTTATATTCTACAGCTTTTGAGCTAGAGCCACCAAATTTGGTGCCAAGATTTGTGATGAAGAAACCCAAAAAATTTGGATGCCACGCTTCCCTCATACCGCCCCCAGCCCCCTCCTATTATATTTTACTTACTTTGAGCAAGAGTTACCGAATTTGGTTGGAGGATAACAATTTACATCATACATAATTCTGCAGTAAAAATTTTGATGCCACGCCTACTTCCCATACTGCTCCCAGCCCCCTTCCACCATATTCTACTAACTTTGAGCTAGAATCATCAAATTTGGAAGGAAGATAGCTTTTTGGCATCCCCATCTGCACCAGAAAATCTTTAAGGCAGCGTACACCCCTGCCCTATCTGCACTCCATTGTAATCTGGTCTCTTTTTTTTTGGGTTTTTTTTACTTGTATCGAGTATAACGCAGTTGGTTGCGTCCAACTGCAACGTTTCTACTTGAATTATGCTCGATACCGACGGTCAAGAGTATATTGGGTTTGTGCAATGTCCGTCATGGTGTCCGTATGTGCGCAACTTTTTTCCACACCCTTCAAGGTAGAGACTTGAAACTTTGCAAATGTATTTATCTATGGCCGTGTAAGATAAAGTGTCAAGATTAGAGTTATACGATAACTAGAGGGCTGGCAAATCCATAAATTCGATAACTCAAAATCGATAAATCCTATTTCACAAGCCCTAACAGCTCGAACTACCAAAACTAGAGAAGATAGCTACTTACAACACCAAAAAAACTGCATCAAAATTTTGGAGCCACGCTCACCCGTTCCGCCCCCAGACCCCCTGCAGTGTGAATCCAAAAATGCCTATATCTTCCGCTATTTTTTAACTAGGGCCACAAAATTTGATGCCAAGATAGGTGATGAAGAATCCCTTAAGATTTGGATGCCACCCCATTCAAACCACCCGATGTAATTTTTCCAATCTAGATTAAGATTTACTATAAAAAGCCAAATTGTTCAGATTAGATAAATGTATACAGCTGACATACATATATTATAGACTATGTGCTGGGGCAGTACACTTTTCTGATCACTATCGTTTTTTGAACATGTGTTTTGGGCATTCTTGCTTGATCGCATACATGGGCTATTCGTAGCTTCTCACCCTTCAAGTCCCCTGGGCCGGATGAAATTATCCCAGCCCAACTGCTGTATGCAGAGAACATCGCCATGAACTGGCTTCAGAAAATTTTCTCAGATACCCTGACAACAGGTACGATCCCCAAGCCATGGCTCGAATCTAAAATTGTCTTCATTCCCGAGGCGGGAAAAGCCTCACACACCCCCAAGGATTTTCGACCTATAAGCCTACTATCCTTCCTGGCCTACATATTAGCGATACGATCAAGACCGATAACTTCTCCCAAGCGCAACATGCCAACCAAAAAGGCAAATCTACCGAGACAGAACTTTAATCTGTTGTCTTTCTAGACATTGAGGTTGCCAGAATCCTTGTGCGAATGCATGACCACTGGACTTCAAACACTGTCCTCATGGGCCACATCAAAAAGACTAGGGCTGAACCCAGCCAAAATTGACTTAGTCCTCTTTACCTGGAGGTATAAGATTCCCCCCCTCAGACCATCATCTCTGAATGGGGTAGAACTTGCCTTTAGTAAATCAGCCAAATACCTAGGGCTCACTCTTGATAGTAAACTAGACTGGAACCTCAACTCGGAGGAACGAGCTAAGAACGAGTCGCACTATTTGCATGCAGGAAATCCATTGGATTAAAATGGGGAATGGCACTTCACATCACCCTCTGGCTGTACACAGCCATAGTCAGGCCTATCCTACTGTACGGAGTGTCGGAATGGTGGCCAGCTCAATCAAAGAAGAATACAGTCCACAAGCTTGGCAAAGTACAGCGTGCCGCTATACTGACACAACAGGAGCCCTCAGTACGACTCCAACTGAAACTCTTGATAACATACTGTATCTTCTGCCAATAGACCAAATGGGGAAGTTACAAGCAACTCTCTCTGCCCTACGCATGAGGGAAACAAAGCAGTGGTCCGAATAGACTTACGGACACTCTAAGGCTCTTGTGGGAAACCCATATATTTCCAAAAACACGGACTATTGCCGTCCTCAGGAATTCCCCAAAACTCCATTCCATATACTAATCCCCTCCATGGACGATTAGTGCTCAGGCACGCCAGGGCCGACAAACTCAATAAAAGTTTACGCTGATGGCTCAAAGCTAGACGACCGGGTAGGGGCGGCATCTTTTGCGATGAGCTATCCATAAATAAATCTTGCATCTTCCCTGTCCATTGCAGTGTGTTTCAAGCTGAAATCGCTGCAATACACGAAGCCCTCTCCTGCAGGCGGCTTTCAATATCATCTTACTCGATATCTGTCACAAACTTCCACAGATCTCTAAAGGAGATGGCTGAGTAGTTCGAGATACACCTCATATGGGTGCCCGGACATAAAGGCATCGAGGGCAACGACAAAGCAGACGAGCTGGCAAGGCATGGTACTCCCATGCCTCTCCTCACAGACAAGGAGAGCATGGGTATCCCTATAGCCAGCTGAAAGCTTAGAGTCCGATCGCACTTCGACCTTGATGCAAACAATAGGTGGCAACTCACCACCGCCACGGGTAGGATTGCCAGGCAAAACCTGGCTAACGCGCTGTAAAAAGCGGTCCTTAGGCCTTGTGCACTTAAACAGACTAGGCTGTGCTGCCGAAATCAGGGTAATTACAGGGCACTGGTTAGTGGGGACTCACGCAGCGCGACTTCTTGCCCCCTTCAATAGTTTCTGCAGAAGCTGCCGAGACGAGGGCGAGGAGGAAACGGTCTCCTACCTCTTTTGCGAATGCCCAGCTCTCTGCAAAAACAGAAATCACTAACTTGGTTCTTTCTTTTTATCGGACCTCTCTCAACTGGCGGACACTAAGACGAAAAATATTCTGTCCTTTATTCAAGCCTCGGGCTGGGAACACGCCCTCGTAAACGGTGTGACACACTCTGCGTCTGGGTAGACGGTGTCTCTGGACCATGTCCAAGACGCGGCATCATAACGGGCCAATTGTGAGTGGGGGGTTTTATCTAAACCTGCTCACTACCGCTCAAACCTAACCTAACCTTTTGCATTTACTTTATATTAGCCATTAAGACTTGCTACGCGAAAATGCTACAAAAAATAATTGTTGGCAATGACGTTTTAGTTTTTTTCTTGCAAATATTTTTCTGTTATATTTAATGACGTACATGATGAGCGCAAATTGATTGGAACTGCAAGTGAGATTAAATATTTAGATTAACAGCATGTGTATCTTATTTTAATACTCCATACCAAAATAAAGGAGAGTATTGAGTTTGTACAATGTCCTTCGTGGTGTATGTCCGTCTGTCCGTCCGTCCGTCTGTCCATCTGTATGAAATCAACTTTTTTCCACACCCTTCAAGCTAGTGACTTAAAGCTTTGCAAATGTCTGTATCTATAACATAGTAAATTAAAGTGTCAAAATTGCGATATTTGGAGGGCTGGCAAATCGATAATTTTGATAACTCGATATCCATAAATCTGGATATTTTGCAGCCCTTACAGCTAGCACAACCAATTAAAAGGAGAATTTAATAAATAACAACCCCCAAAAACTGCATCCAAAACATTGGAGTCTCGCCCAGCCTTACAGCCTTTTCCAAAGTTTCGCTTAAAACGGTTATGCGTGTATCTTCCATAAAGTTTTAATTTAAGTCAAAAAATATGATAGGAAGCAAACTGTTAACCCCAGCACTCTTCATTTAAAAATCAGAAACGCCTATATCTTCCACAGCTTTTAAGCTAGAATCACAAGACTTGGTGCTAAAAGTATGATTAAAAAAAACCCCAAAAATTTTGATGCCACCCACACCCAAACCGCAGCCAGCACCCCTTCCTCCATATTTTAAAAACTTTGAGCTTCAGTCACCAAACTTCGAAAGAGGATAGCAATTTACATCCCACAAAGATCAGCAGCACAAATTTGGACGCTACCCATCCCATATTTTATGTACACATACACATTGAAAAGTGAATCGAGCATATAGAAAAAAATGTACCAGCTATAGAATTGCTATTGAAAACAAAATTAACACCAAAATTTAAACATTATCTGACATTGATATTGAGACTTATTCCGAATTCGATACCACCGTATTGGGACCTGGTGTATCGGCCAAATTGAAAGAAAAGTGCCAAAATCTCTATGAAGATAAAATCAAGCTCGGTTGCTACGGTAAAAATTGCTAAAAAGAAGACCATATTGGCGAAACTAACACAAAAATTCAGCGGTTCCAGTGCAAATGTTCAAGATGTTTTGAAGTGCATTACCCCCGTAATCAATTCCATTATATTTTATAGTATTATAAACAACTACTGTGCTAAACATTAAGGCATTTTAGTAAAATTGCTATAGAAAACAAAATTAACACGAAATTTAAACATTATCTGACATTGATATTGAGACTTATTCCGAATTCGATACCACCGTAATGGGACCTGGTATATCGGCCAAATTGAAAGAAAAGTGCCAGAATCTATATGAAGATGAAACCGAGCTTGATGCTACGATAAAAATTGCTAAAAAGAAGACCGTTCCCCTAACCATTCCAAGTTGAAAAACAGAAATGCCTATATCTTCTACAGTTTTTGAGCTACGTTTTTACAACCCCAAAAAAAAAAAATTCATAAAAACTTTGAACGCCACGCCCATCTATACTGCCCCAGTCGCCCCCAACCACACCAACGCTTCTCGAAAAACAGTATTGTGTGTATCTTCCAAAGTGTTTGAGTTTGAGTTAGAGTCATTATATTTAAAAGAAAGATAACTGGTAACGATTCCCAAAAAACTGCATCAAACATTTGGAGCCCGACACATCCATTCCGCCACCAATCCCCTCAATGGTAAAAAACTAAAAATGAGTATATCTTCTTCAGTTTTTGAGCTAGAAGCACCAAATTTAATGCCAAGATAGGAGATGACAACTACCAAACAAACGCAAAAAAATTTTGGATGCCACGCGTATCAATACTGCCCTAGCCGCCCCCAACCATTCAAACGTTTCACTAAAAACGGTAATGCGTGTATCTTTCAAAGTGAGCTAGAACCGCCAGTTAGAAATTTAGTAGGAATATATATGTTTTTGTGTATATAAGCATTCAATACATAAACTGACTGCTAATAAGGCGTCGCAACTAGCACTTGTAACTAGGTGGACTACGGAGAGGGAGTTCCTGTAGAAAGAATGAAAGACTTGTGTTTGCTTGAATGCAAAGTAAAGACTCTGATTTTTATTAACGAAAGTATCAGTATTTAAAGATAAATATAGCTTAGTTTACATATGTTGTGAGGTAGGCCTGGCGCGAGCCTCCCACACATTGAGTTATTAACAAAGATATTATATAGATACTTATTACTTATCATTACTAACATACTTACGCTTAAATATTAAGTATTACTTAAACACTTATTGCTTATCAGTACATACATACGTTTTTCTTATTTACTACCTTGTTATTATAGAGTATTGCAAACGAATTGTCACTCACATACGCAGTTCTTAATCATTACCGATATGCTTATTTGTTACCTATTAACTACCACTTATTATTTAAGAACTTACTTACGAATAAGTAGAAGCAGCGTTGCCTGCAAGATATGCATGATTTATCAATATAAGCGCGAGCGGAGAAGAGTAAGCAGAGGTTCGGCAAGGCATTAGAACGCAGCGCAGCAAGAGGGCCGGGCAGCGAAGCCGGCGACAAAAGAGCGAGGGCACGCTCGCGACACGTGACCCAATTGTCGCGAGCAAGGGCAGACGAAGAAGCGCGCTGACCTCAAGTGCTAGACCGGCGAGGTAGTTGGGATGAGAGAACGCAGCTCAATGGACGCGATCGCGGAAAAGTAAAGAAGCGGCGCGGAAGATGATTAGAAATAAGAACAGGGAAAGAATAGAAGTATAAGCATCGCGGAAGGGTTAGAAAATAAAAGAAAGCGCGATCAGAAAGTTTAGTCGACCTCGTATCCCCCCTAGCCATCAAGGCGCTTGCTTTCTACGCTGTTCAACAAACGTCGCAACATTTACCTCCATTTCATGAGCGTCCCTGATATTAAATACAAATGTCTTGTGACGTGAGCCGTGGACAGACTGAGATATGTACCCCGGCTAAATAACTACTTTACAAGTGGCGCCCGATCAGGGACTTAACGTGAAAGAGGTGTAGTACAAGTTGGGAGCAAAGCCCCAAACGTGCTCCTAAAAGTGAATCGTGATAGTCGAGCATACCCGGTCATACCCCGGGGATCGCGCGCGCGTTAGAAACAAAAAAAAAAAATAACTGAAAATAAAGGCGAGGGCAATAAAAGGTGCCAGATGGTCAATTGCCGAAACGTACAGATGTCGCGAAAAATAATTTTTTTTTCTAAGTGTTAAACGACGAATCGGTCTACGCTTAGAGTGCACGTGCAGCGAACTTGACGGTGAAAGAAAACGCACCAACTAAACGAACGGGAATAGCGAAACGATAGGCGTGAACGTTCAGCGGTACAAGGCTAAATCGCGGGGAACAGAGTCAGTGGTGGAAAAGTGATCACAGCGGAGCAGCGTGAGCGCTGACTGTGAAAGCGCAGCACACGCCAACATCTGAAGATTGGAAATGGTTTTGGGCGTGGTAGCTGATTAAGGTACGAGAGCGGAAAAATTCAAATAAATTAAACAAAATTTAAGTAAATTTAAACAAATTTTAATTAAATTAATCAAAATTAAACAGGATTTAAATAAATTAAACAAAATTTAAATAAATTAAATAAAAATTTAATTAAAGACAAATCTACAAAAAAAAAAAAAAAATCACGAGCAGCGACCATGGAGCGCAACAAGAGTTTAGAAGAAAAAGTATGCGACAACCCGGGCTTGGGTCTAGGATGGGTGTGCTACTGCCGGAAGGAGGATCTGGAACGAATCGCTCAGGAGCTCAGCATAGAAAGCGCCGGCAAGGTAGAAGAGTTGCGAAAACGGGTATGTGATACAATAAAATTGAGGGCCATAGCTTGTCAACCTGGAACCAGTTGGGCGAATGGGAGCATAGGTTTGCCAAGAGTCGAGGGTCACCCGTCCCGCCCACTGTCATCGGTGAGGGGATGCGCCCAAGGCAAAAATCGGAATCCGATTTGTTGGCGTTATCAGGGTCACTCGGTGAATTGCCCCCTGGATTGACCCCGAACATACATGTAGTGCCGCCCGTAGGACCGCCCTTGACTTGTACCCAGGAGAGCCAGGCGGATTACAGGCAAATAAACGAGCTCGCTTACAGTCACTGGCGTTACATGGTCGTCCCTGATTAGGTCAGGAAATGGGGTGTTAAGTTTGACGGTTACTCTGACCCTCTTGGGTTCATAGAAACATTGGAAGAACGCGCCCAAACATACGATGTTCGGCCCTACGAAAAATCCCATAAATTGAGCTGCACAACACAACTAGAATTCAGTCGAACCAGAGTCATCGAGCAGTGAACATCATGTAATAAATATTTTCTCAGGGAATTTATTAACAATAGGCAACCGGAACCAGGCTCAGGATACCACTAGTATACCACAAGGATACTAGCAAACCAGGGCAAGGCACAGGATACTATAGTATACAACAAGGATACTAGAACCCACCAGAACCAGGCACAGGATACCACTAGTATACAACAAGGATACTAGAACCCACCAGAACCAGGCACAGGATACTATAGTATACAACAAGGATACTAGCAAACCGGGACAAAGCACAGGATTCTATAGTTTACAACCAACAAAGCACAGGATTAAGGACACGAAGCAGGCTACGTAGAGCAGCATGGTTGGAGTAGCGTGGATTTCGTACCGGCGCAAGGCAGAGCTGGATGCTTTGGCTGACGAGTTCGGTTTCGAACGTGAGGGCACCGTGGAAGAACTCCGAGGCCGCATGTCTGCCTTTGTGAGCCGCGGGGGCCACTCGACTACCATCCATGTACGGTTGGAGGAACTCGAGGCTACCTTTGGAAGAGCACGGACTCCTGACACAAAGGTGGAAGCCCAACAGCGATCGCGAAGCCCGTCGCTTACTATGAGTGGAAACTAAGACCAAGCAGAGAAACTCGCACCAGGACACCCAGCAAGCCTGGGTATGCAATACCTAAGCATACCGGTACCTGGCCAACAGCAGCGCGTGTCACGAGCAAGAGAAAAGGGCATGCTACAAAACCAACGCGACGTTTCTGCAGTCAGGGGCGTAGAGCGTATGCAACGCTGGGGCGTCACTTTTGACGGCGCTACCGATCCCTTGCGATTCATCGAGCGTTTGGAGGAACAAGCAGTATCACACCGAGTCGATACCCGAAGCTTGGCTCAAGGGGTACCAGAACTGCTGAAGGGTACCGCCGAGGACTGGTTCCATACTAGTCACCTGCAGGGTGAGCCATGGAGCGTGTTCCGTAGGGAATTCTTGGATTTCTTCCTACCCTCGAGGTACTACCAGACTGGAGGACGAGATCAGGATGCGCTACCAGAGGCAAAATGAGGTATACAAGCAGTATCTCGTGGACATCCGCCTCATGATGAACCGCGTCGGGTACTCGGAAGCGCAGGAACTAGAGCGAGTGTTTGAAAATCTGCTGCCAGAATACCAGTTATACGTGCGACGCATGGACTTCCTCACCTTCAAGCAACTAACGCAGCTGGTGATGAACTTCGAAGTCACCCGGGATCGAGAGCAACAACGTCAGGCTAGGAACAAGACTGGATCCGCAACCGGGATAAAGCGGGAAACCGGAGCAACGAGCCCCAAGCCTGGCGCCCAGTGGGCAACATCGCAGTCAACAGTGGTCCCAAACGGGGGAGACAATCGAGGTTAGCAAAACAAAGCTAATAACGAGCAACCGGTGGACACGCGCAATGCGTGCCGCAACTGCGGAGTCCAAGGGCACTTTGCCCGAGAATGCCGTGGAACTCGCATTCTATTCTGCTGGGATTCTGGTCAGCGAGGAGTGAGGACCATCAACTGCTGCCAGGCCAAGGAGACGGGAAACGCCCCGCGCCACTCATCGAACACAGGACAGATGGGAGGGCACACGAGCGAGTCCTGGGACTAGCGGGTGTCATCTGCCCGCGGGATGGCCGGCTTGTCGCCGAGACAAGTATCGAGGTAATGTTAGCTACGCAGGACACGGGGGCCATGCGTAGTTTCCTCAGCGAGTGGAAAGCTCAGCTCATCGAGACCCCGGCTAACAGAAGAACAGTGAGAACGATAATAGCTTTGGCAAATGGGACCAGAATGGAGCTAACACGAGCAATTCAAGCAGACGTACAACTCGGTCAATCCCGGGCTAGCATTCTGATGCTAGCATTACCATCGGCACTCGACGATGTGCTGCTCGGCCTGGATTTCTTGGGCGCCAAAGATGCCAAGCTACAGGTAGGTGATTTGCTAATCCCATTGAGCAGATCCGAAGTGGCGGAGAATCATCGCCTGCAGCCTGCATCCGCGAGGCGATTGCTAAACAACCAGCAGAGGCAACGAGGACCAGCAAGGGCAACGCCTGCATCCGCGAGGCGATCGCCAAACAACCAGCA
>JAWNNU010000722.1:0-105139 GCA_035044585.1 Scaptomyza polygonia | reverse complement strand
TTTATCTCTTTCCAATATCGGAGTGGCGGACAACAATGGCTCTTCAAACCAGGCCTCTTCATCTGTGGGGAACTTATTTCGTTCCCAATAAACATGCAAAGTCTGCATTTTTATTTATTTTTGTACCCAAAAACCTATTATTTGTAAACATTTTAATTATAGTGCGTTGGGTATTAGCTTTAAGTTTTTTTGGTGCGTTTCTAAAATAAGGTCTCATCAGATATGTTGGATAATATGATTGATCCAATGGCGAACAGTAATGTAATGCTCAGAATTTTAGCTAAGCAACACAATGGGCTTAACATTTGCCATAAGTATTAATGCTCAAAGTTTGGTCAGAAAGATGGATGAGTTTAGATATATTTTTTAATCAAATGTTGATGTTGTGTGTGTATCGGAGACATGGTTAGTGACTCAAATGTGTGATCTGTTAGTTTCATGTGAAGGCTTTACTGTATTTTGTGCAGATCGTGTTGGACATGGAGGAGGCGTGGCAGTTTTTGTTAAAAATAAGCTGCGATCCAAGTTGTTGTGTACGCATGAAGAAGGAAGTCAACTGAGTTCATTTTTGTGGAATTAAGCTGCCCACAGTATTTTCGTAAAATGCTTGTTGGTTGTGTTTATCGTCCGAATCGTGCAGCGTCATACACAAATATAATTTCGTCAATTTCTATGTTCACTACTGCATACGTCGACATTGCAATCCTGGGGGATTTTAATAGCAATGTATTGTACCAATATGATCTCACCAACAATATGGAATCACTTGGCTTACACTTAGTCAATTCGACTAATCCAACCCATTTTACTTCTACTTGCAGTACACTCTTGGATCTGGTCTTTGTTAGTAATTCTTTAAAAACTCTTATGTATGACCAAATTTCCGTCCCTTGTTTTTCCAAACATGATCTTGTTTTTGTGTCGTATGATGTTTGTATTAATAAGTTGGACCTGACATATAAATATAGAGACTTTAGAAATATAGATATGAACTTTTTATCTGACGAATTCAATAAATATGACTGGACCTTAATATATAACATGACCACAGCTGACGATCAGGTTGAATCTCTGCAGGGTAGGATAATAGATCTTTAAAATACTTGTGTCCCATTGAAATCGAAACTTCCCCAGGCTAGTGAGAAGCTCTGGCTAACACATTTAGTTAGAAGAGCAATAGCAAAAAGAAATGAAGCCTACAACAAATGGAAGAGATTTATGACTGACTCTTTGTATGATACCTTAAAAAGCTTACGACGCGCAGTTGTTAAATTGATTAATGATGGCAAGAAGCGGTTCTATTCCCATAAATTTCAACAATCCATCTCGTCAAAAGATAAATGGAGAATTATAAATGAAATTGGAGTGGGAAAGCAAAAAGTTAGAGCCAGTGTCGAAGTCAATGCTGAAGAGCTTAATCAAAAGTTCGTCAACTGTGCTGTACCTGAGGCCCTAGCCAATGAATACCTTAACTGTGATCCTCCTAACTGTGATATTAGCTTTAGTTTTAGGTGTGTCAGTAATCACGAAGTACTTGAATCTATGTTAAATATCAAATCAAATGCAGTTGGACTAGATGATATAAATCCAAAATTTGTCAAAATTATAATTCCGTCAATTTTAAATCACGTTACACATGTTATAAATACAGCAATTACTACATCTGTATTTCCTGAACAATGGAAACTAGCTAAGAATTTCCCTGTCCCTAAGGGCAATGGAGATTTCAGACCAATCTCAGTTCTTCCTTATCTATCCAAAGTGTTTGAAAATTTACTAGCTAATCAAATAAATGAATATATGGTTACCAACAGTCTTCTCAGCAATAACCAATCCGGATTAAGGAAAAACAGAAGCTGCACTACAGCAATCCTTAATATTGTTGAGGACATACGTAGAAGCATGGATGATGGCAATGTTACGTTCTTGACACTGCTTGACTATAGCAAAGCTTTTGATACTGATGATAGCCTTTGCACAAAAATGAAGAAGCTATATAGTTTTACAGCCACAGCCGATTCATTATTAGGCTCATACCTAGTAAATCGTCTTCAATCCGTTGTTACACCGTCAAGTTCGTCGTCATTTCTGTCTTTAAGCCGTGGAGTGCCACAAGGATCAGTTCTTGGGCCATTACTGTTCTCGTGTTATGTTAAAGATTTGCTCAATGTCTTGTCTGAATGTAATGTCCATATGTATGCTGATGATGTGCAGTTGTATTGTTGTAGGGTAACTAATAGAGAATTGGTAAAGTTAAGCGAGTGGTCACGAAGTAATGGCCTTGGTCTAAACACGTCCAAAACTAAGTGTGTAGTTGTATACAAAAAGTCCATAGACACTTTAAACTTAGAAAAAATTTATATTGACTATAATTCTATTGACTACGTAGACAGGGTAGCCAACCTAGGCATAATATTTAATACGAGTCTGACTTGGAGTGACCACATATTTAAATACATAAGTAGAACTTATGCAGCCTTAAGAATGTTGTACCTGACACAGCACCTTTTACCAACTACTATTAAACTCATTGTCACTAAGACCTACCTTATACCAACTCTCTTCTATGGAGTGGGAATTTTTTCAAACCCAGACGCTGCTAGTAAGCTCAGGCTCAATGTTGTCTTTAATAGAATTGCGCGTTATGTGTTTAATTTAGGAAGAAGAGACCACGTTACTCCATATGCATTCAAAATATATAATCTTACTTTGCAAACTTGGATCCAACTTAGAGCACTAATATTGTTACACAAAGTTATAAATACAAAAGAGCCCAGTTATCTTTATAATAAATTGACTTTTTTAACTTCACGTCGGACAAATAATTTAGCAATTGTACGCCATCGATTATCTGTCTCTGAACAACAATACTTCATACACACTGTTCGCGTGTGGAACAACTTACCGCACGACCTAAAGATAATAAGAAGCGCACCACAATTTAAAAGCAGCCTTCTGCTGCACTTACAAAATAATACCTAACGCTTAAAAATAAAAAATTTTAAAATAATTTTAATATATAAGTTAACACGCGCAAGCTTGAGTTTGCTGACAACGTCATTGCGCCGGATGCCGTCGCGACGGAGTTGCAGTTGAAACCGGAGCCGCACACGCGCAAGCAGCCTGATCGCCCGCTGGAGACGTCAACTCAGCATTCTGCTGACATTCCGGCCGACAGCGGTGGCTTCATGGTGCGCTGCAGCCTGACATAGCTTTAGTTTTAAATTTGTTCTCTTAACGTTCAAACGAACGTATTAATAACAAGTAAGAAGGCTCTAGTCGGGATAGCCCGACCAGAAGATACCCTGAACCCAGTTCCAGGCCTTGCGTCCTAAAAGTACGCTTCAAATAATGATCACTTTAAACAAAACTCATAACTGACTTAACTTTACGATATCTCTGGTGTTTCTTAACCGATTTGGACTAAATTTTGAGAAAAGTTCTATCGTTACCCATTACACTAACCCCTTTTTTACATTTTCCAAATTCGATATTTTTTTGTTATCGATTCCATGTGTATATCGAAAACCAGAGTAGTTATCGATAATTTGAAGCAAACTTGTTCTGCTCATGGTATAGGAGAACTTATATTCCAAATCTGAAGTCTCTAGCTCTTGTAGTCTCTGAGATCTACGCGTTCATACAGACGGACAGACGGACAGACAGACAGACGGACAGACGTACTGACAGACGGACATGGCCATATCGACTCGGCTATTGATACTGATCAAGAATATATATACTTTATGGGGTCGGAGATGCTTCCTTCTGCCTGTTACATACTTTTGCACAAAACCATTATACCCTGATTTACCCAGTTTATGGGTTCAGGGTATAAAAACAAATCGTAATAATTCTTTAACTAATAAATAAAGAGTTAATAAAGATAATCCTTTGATTAATTAATAAAGTGATTTCTTTTAATTTATACATACGTATACAAACACTAAAACTAAGCTTATAACTGTTAATCTCCCGTGACTGTTCTTTCAATTTCCTTTTTATAGTTTAAATTATTTTTTTCCACCTTCTGACTTATGTTTTAGTGACTAGTGCCTTAAATTTAAGTTTCTTGAAACTTGTAGAACTAGGATGTTAATTAATAATAAACTAAACTAAACTAAATGTATAAATTTTATGTATTTCCGCTGGTTTTATACTCCTTTCCGCAGTTAAGGCACTTTGCAAGATTTCTGTCATCAGATCTCTTAAAATATTTCCAGACTTGTGAGATTATGAACTGAATTTAATCCCCAAAGTTCAATTGCAACACTTCACCCTCATCACCACCTTTGCAACATTAGTTCAATCAAAAATTGACTTCGGTCTAATATTCTACGAACACACTCTCTACACCAACTTAAAAAAAATACAAACAATTATTAACAGTGGAATAAAAACAGCACTTGGCGCATATAAGACAATACCGATTAACAACTTACTAAGAAATGCAAACCTACGCCACATTACCCATAGATTTATTCTCCTTACCAGAAAAGCATCCCAAACGTCATATTCTCCGAAAACTCACCAATATACTCAATAATAAACAATACCAGCACACACATATATGCAAAAAAAAAATCAACTCAGCCATCTCTGGAATAATTAACAACTTTCTCACAAACAGCATCCCTTTTCAACCCACCAAAATAATAAAAGCAAATGGACCCCCCTGGAACTTCAATCTCAATATTATAGACACAACCCTACATCAATACACCAAAAGCACCACCAACCCTTAAGTGTTCCAAAAACACTTGCAAGAATTAAAAAAAAATCACACCCAATAACAATTTACCTACACCGACGAGTCACAATCCACCCACAACACATCATTAGCCATTACAACAGAAGGCACAGTGATCAAAAGAGGGATTCTCCCAACCTACACATCCATATTTACAGCAGAAATAATAGGTATACTTGAAGCACTCAACATAATATTGCAAAAAAAGGGAAAATGCTATTGATAATATGCTCCGACTCACTATCATCCCAAAACTTTACGAATACAACTGATAAGACAGCAAAACAAAAAACTAACTTGGATTCCGAGCCACTTAAACAGACATAAACGAGTTCGCCGACATACACGCCAAAAATTCAGTGGAATTCCCACTCATCATCACAAACAATATAATTATGACAGACATGAACAAACACCTCAAAGAAAAATTATTACCACAGAAATACCCAACATCAAGCTGGTACAAAAACATTAGCCCTAACAACACAAAAATTCGAAATCAGAGCGAAATACCTGGACTCGAATAAATAAAACGAATAAGACTACGACTAGGACACACAAAAAATACAAACCAACACTACATATACAAAAACATAACTAACAGAATCGTTTGTCTCTCGTTGGTGACGGTTGTGTTTTTGAGTGCTCTCAGTAATTTATTATTTTCCTGTGTTGTTTACGGTGTTTATTTCGGCTTTATTTGGTAAAAAATACTAGCAGTGATCGCAGATATACTTTGTATATGTTTACGTGTGAATAACATAATATTGCAAACTTAATAGTCATTTCAATTTGCAGCTGAACTGACGCTGCATTGCTTTAAAATAAAGAAAACATACGTACATATATACATATTCGTCCACTAAATATTCTTGCTCTCGCTCCCCAGCATTCAGTCTGCTGCAGCTTTCGTCCGCTCTTATCCGGCGTACTTGCCGTTGCATTTGCCACGCTCTCTCGCTTATCTTTTTACAGTTTTGTCGCGCTCTTTGCATCGAAACATTCTTACTCTTAAATTTGCACATTACCTTGTTTTGATATTGCATATCAATTGTTATAAATAATTAATTTTTTTTTATTTTTTTATTGTATAAAATTATAATGCTGGTTTGCTGCAGTACCAATTGCAAGTTGGTTGGAACAACCAAGATTTTATATTGTGTATATTGTGCGATAACATGATACACATGAAATGTGCTGGCTTTACAGCCAAAATTGGGGACTGCTTGCTGGCTGACACAGGCCTGAAATGGTACTATGAGCCATGCAACGAGGTGGTGAAGGAAACTTCCCAATTTATGAGGCAGACTCATGCCGGTTTTAAGGCTATGCATGTTGCATTTAACAACCTGCAAATGTCATTTAAAGACCTAGAGTCTAACTTCAAAAATGGCAAGGTGATAACCGAATCTCCGAAGCGAAAAAAGTCTTCGGGTCCTAACCCACTTGCTGTCCCAACTGTTCCGCCCACTAAATCCCTTCTAGTGCCTAGCATTAATCCCCCAACGGGTATTTCAGCTGGCCCGCTTATGTTGTTTAACTCGCCTGTTAGAAATCTAATCTCTAACGTTCAACCGAACAACATACTTCCCGATCTTTCTGTTTCAACAGCCTGTGTGCAGTTTGTTCTGAAAAGTTTTGGCTACCAAAGCTTGTGGTAAAGGAGTAGGTAAACAGGCGAAACAATGTTAATAATGGTATAAGAATCAGTAGTGCACTGCCTGTTATCCATCCTGTTGCCTCAACTTCGACGGCAAAAAACTAATAAAAGTAGTTAGCTTGGCCTATCAAAATGTTCGAGGCCTTAACACTAAACTTTCTAAATTTTATGTAAACAGCTTATCCTTTGATTCACAGATAGTTGCATTCACAGAAACCTGGTTAAAATCTAATGTATCTGATTATTCCGTTTTGCCTAATAAGTATAACTTGTACAGATGCGATCGCAACACCGGCAAGGAGGGCGGTGTTCTCATAGCTGTTGACTCTTGTATTTCCTCTGAACAGATTCATTCTCATGATCATCCGGGTATAGAGTTCTTATGTGTTAAAATATTATGTAGCGGCCGCTCATTGTATATTACTTGCTCATATATTCCTCCCCATTCTGATAATAACATTTACATATCCCATCTGAATGCCCTGCAACTTGTTGCGTCGTTGTTGACGGATATGGATCAACTTATAGTGGTTGGTGATTTTAATTTGCCACATGTTGTATGGTCTGTGAATGACACATCTTCAGCGCAATTACCGGCCACTTCTGATTATTCTATCGATGGCCTACTAGAGTAAGGCGTATCACAAGTTAACAGGGTGCATAACAGTAGTAATAAAATGTTAGATTTGATATTTGTTTCTGATTCTGATTGTAGTAATGTTAGTAGAGTATCCCCTCTAGTGCTTCTTGAAGATACCTCCCATTCTTAACCTCAGACCAGCATCTAACAATTCTTTAAAGACACGTTGCTTTCGTAAAACTGACTTTACTAAATTGAATGATTTGCTTCAGCATACTAATTGGTCTCAACTTTATTCTTGTAGTGATATAGAAACTGCCATTGCCATTTTTCACAGGACTTTGAATTCGCATTTGGATATCTGTGTTCCCCTCACTGTTCCTTCAAGTGAAAATAAACCACCTTGGTTTACGAAGGAACTATAAAAATTAAAAAACGTGAAAACAAGATCCTATAAAATATTTAAAAAATCTGGAAATACTATAGATTTATCCTCGTATATAATTGCAAAGTCAAATTTTATTTCCTTAAACACTTTTTGTAATAACAATTATCTCAATCGTTGCAGATCAAACTTTTTCCGCGATCCGAAACAGTTTTATAAATTTGTAAACTCAAAACGTAAATCTTCATGCTTGCCATCCTCGCTTTACCTTGATAATACAAAAGCAAATTCCGATCAGGCAGTGGCTGATCTATTTGCGGAGTATTTTCAATCAGTATACTCATCGAGTGTGTATAGTCGCAATAATTCCTATCCATTTCAAGCGCAAACGTCAAATTGCATATATGTCCCAATTATAACTGAGTGTACCTAACTAATGCCATGTTCACACTATGAAAAGTTAATCTCGTCAGTACGATAATCTGCTTGCGATAAACTTATGCGTTCACACATCAAACAGCTGTTTCGCACAAGATTAAGTTTGACAGCTGTTTGTTTACATTTATAAATCAAGCAAACTGAATAGCAAACAGCAGAAAAAATCTAAATTAAAGAAAAGTGAATAAAGATGGCGCCAAATGTTATTCAAATTATATTTTATATGATAAGATTTTTTGATATGGCAAAAATAATGGAGGATCTGCTCAAAACATCAAGAGCACACATAAGTATTGCGCAAATGCAATATAAAATGCACCTCGAGTTGCGTGCAGCCATATGTGAGGGATTTGTAATGAAAAAGTGCTGGATAAAAGTACCATCGCACCAATTAACTCTTTTTTTTTTGCTGCCATTAATTCTTTGTTCTTTTTGTGACAGATAACAGCTGTTCGCATATGATTACTTCTAGCAAATTTAAGTTTTTTCATAGCAATCAGCTTTGAAATATGCAAAAAAAGCGCCATCTGTGGTTTTTGTTAAACAAACACAGGGTTGCACTCCAATAATCATCATGATTAAAAGTTAAACACGTCAGTGAAGTGATTACGTTTGACAGTTCTTGTATGAGTTTAACGCGCGTTTACAAGATGATTAGCGCTTAAATCACGTCAACGACGCTAATCGCGATATTAACTGGTATATCAGAACATGGTATAAGTGACCTTAACTCTATTAAACCAGGCTTCTTGCCTGGTCCAGATGGAGTGCCAGGTTGTATACTTAGATACTGTGCGGATTCACTTTGCAAACCTTTACATAAGTTATTTAACTTATCGGTTGATTCAGCTGTGTTTCCTGGTATATGGAAGGAATCTTTTATTATTCAACTCCATAAAAATTGTTCTAAGTCCAACATTAAAAACTATAGGGGTATATCTAAGTTGTCTGCCATTCCGAAAGTCTTTGAAAAAATTATATGCTCTCAATTGCAGCACTTATGCAGTTTAATTTTATCCCCTTATCAACAAGGTTTCGTTAGGCGAAGATCTACTACCACCAACCTACTCGAGTTTACCTCACTTTTTATTAAAGGGTTTTAGGCCAAAATGCAAACTGACGTCGTTTACACAGATTTTAGTAAGGCATTTGATTCTGTTAGTCATATTTTGTTGCTTCAAAAATTAAATTAATTAAACTCCAGTCGTGGCTTTCTGAGTACATGTGTGGCCGAACACAAAAAGTGTTTTTTAAATCTTCTGTATCTAAATCTATTTATGTTACCTCTGGTGATCCTCAGGAGAGTCACCTGGGACCATTGCTATTTAATCTATTTGTTAACGATCTCCCTGCTGTTATTACTAACTCTCGTGTATTTATGTTTGCTGATGATGTAAAGCTATGTTTCACCTATATTGATGATTCTCTATGTAACTTACTACAATCGGACTTGGGTGCACTGTCGGCCTGGTGCCGTTATAAATTACTAAATTTAAATTGTTCAAAATGTAAAATCATATCCTTTTGTCGAGGTACCCCTCATACTGCTCACTACTTGCTTGATGCTTCACCACATGTCCGCGTTTTTCAAATTAAAGATTTAGGCATACTGGAGTATGGATCTTGTGTGTGGTCCCCGCAATACGGGATTCACCAGAATAGAATTGAATCTGTGCAGAAGAAATTTCTTCTGTTTGCGCTTAGAAGTTTTAACTGGGTTCCTGGGATAGACCTACCCCCGTATTCAAGTAGACTTCTTTTAATTAATCTTCCTTCCCTCTTGAACCGTAGAATTTTGCATGGTGTAGTATTCATCACTAATCTAGTTAATGGAGAAAATGACACATCAGTTCTTTTGAGTCGCATAAATTTAACTCTTCCAATTAGATCCACCCGTTACTGTACACAACTTAGCCTCAATCGGTGCTCGAGCAACTATTTAATTCATGAACCATTTCGTGTTATTTGTTCAGACTTTAACTGGCTTTATTCCCGTAACTCTTTGGAGACCTCAATTCCAGTACTAAAACTATCTATCCTTTCTGCCTTATCTAATCATAACCACTAATCAATAATCTTCCACCGGTCTGATTGGGTTTTTCTGGGTTTTTCTCAATCCACGCAACAAATGTTGGACCAGTTATTTTTTATGTTGAATTTCCCAGAGCGTTAACGTTAACTTTTTAAATTTTTTATCTTAATTTTGAATTTTATTTCAAATAAAAATGTTATACATATTTTTTTAATTAATTAATTTAAATATGCTGTGTAATATTATAATTAGAATTAATTTTGATTTGTCAGCAGCTCATAGCTGACATTAAATAAATAAATAAATAAATAAAACTCAAACACATCCTATCTAGAATACCTAATAAAAAACCAACCTATACCACAAAATATAAAAACAGCGAGATAAACTAGACATACATCCCACACAAATACCACCGATTTACCCAACACAAATTGTAAATACCTTACATAAGACTGTTAATAAAAAAACTAATGAGTGTTAGAACTCACGAGCGATGTGTTAACACCTTTTTGTACCTGTTTGCTTGCTATATACTAGCATAAAAAAGAAAAGATTAGTGTATTGAATTTAGTTATTGTTTCAATAAATAAGATTCTTGGATATGAACAACAGCTTGCCTGCTTAACGTATTCTATGACCTTTTGATACCTGTCCTACCCCACAAAACACAACCACTAGCAACTGATATGCACCTAGCCAACCAAGTATCTTCAGCTAAAAACTAGGCTTCTGCAAACACTTGCCCACAAAACTATTTTTATTCCCCCATAATTGCGCTTGAGTAAGAAAACAAGATTTTGTCTTCCAAGGCAGTCAAATATCAGTTTTGCTATTGCTGATCATACATTCTCTTCCCAATTTTTACCCTATGACACTTTCTAATAATCCTTGCCATACAGTTATGCAAAGATGTACACAAATTACGAAAGTGTATTCAGTAGTGCATTGGTACATATGTATATGTAAGCGCTCGTTTTCCGCTGACACAGAAAAACGAAACATATCAAAAATAACAAAAACCTCGATAAGCAGGCACAGCAAGAAATATATGTATGTAGTCGAATGTGTGTGCGATAATAAATAAGATGATTATCTTCGAGTAACTGGTTTAATATTTAACTTTATTAAATAAACTGAATTTGCAATATCTGTTATGTGCAGCGTGACGCTTGTGTTGAGTCGTCGAGATGAAATAATTTTTCGTATCATCGATATTTATCGACTATCGTGTCAGAGCTGCCAGCTCGCCACAGGGCTCCACCGCTAGATAGAGTCCTGCTCTATTGATAGCGAGATGGCAAACGGGCTGTTCGTCCTGACCTGCTCGTAGTAGTGGCTGATCTCGCTGGCGCTGGTGTGTTGACTGGAACCGGCGGCTAAAAAGTCGGTATGGGTTCGCTGTCCAAGAATGTTGTTTTTAGGCGATCGATGGACACATTTACTTCTCGATGCGTCATACGAATCTTGTTATACTTATCCTTTTTTTCTAACACCTTGAAAGGACCTTCATATGGTGGTTCCAGGGGTGATCGCACACGGTCTACACGAACAAATACATGAGTCGCCGATTGCAATGTTTTTGTTTGAAAGTAGTTTTCGACCCATGGCAAGATGTGCTAGTGCTTCTCAGTTTTTGCATCTTACTCTCCGCGAGTGTTAGATACTCGCCCGGGATGCGAAGCGGGGCACCAAATAGCATCTCTGCAAAGCTTGCTTCTAAATCTTATTTCCAAGTGGTCCGAAGCCCTAGAAGCACCAGTGGAAGAATGTCACACCAGTCGTTGGAGTTGTATCACTTGATCTCAGACTTCAGCGTACGATGCCAGCGTTCGATTAATCCATTCGATTGTGGATGGTAAGCGGTGGTTCGCAAATGTTTAACGCCTAGGATGCGCATTAGATCTGCAAACACGGCCGTTTCGAACTGACGTCTAAGGTCGCTCGTAATGCGCAAGGGAACTCAAAACGATGAAATCCAACCATTTATGAGTGCTGTTGCTACGGTTTCTGCTGACATGTCCGGAATCGGGATAGCCGTGGGCCATCTTGAGAATCTGTCAATGCAGGTCAAAAAATACCGATTGCCACGTGATATTGGCAGAGACCCAATGAGATCAATGTTTATGTGGTCAAATCGGTGATCGACTGGGCCATAGATCCCCATTGGATATTTAGTGTGGCGTTGTACCTTACACCGCTGGCATTGGGTGCATGTGCGTACAAAACAACCAATGTCCTTCGCTATCAAAGGCCAGACAAATCGGTCTGAAGTAAGTTGTTAATGCAGCTTAGTTAGTTAATGCAGCTTACGCATAACCTGATTACGTAGTGGCGCAGGAATGAATGGTCTAATTTTGTTGTCTTTGGCATCACAATAGAGAGACGATTGAGAATCTAGTAGATTGATCTTCTTTAATTGAAGCGAAGTATCGTTTTTGTTGAGCAGCTTCTGCAGCTCTGCATCATTCTCCTGAACAGCAGCGATCGTCTCAAAACCAATTTCGATTATTCTGTTGACTCGCGAGTGGAAATCTGCTACTTGGTTATCTTTGCCGGGCACTGTGAAGTAGGCCTTGCGCGAGCCTGCCACACATTGAGTTATTAACAAAGAAGACTATTATGAATTATTACTCAAATACTTATTACTTATCATTACTTACATACTTAAGCTGAAATACGAACTTACTTATGAATTATTATTTACACACTTGTTACTGAGCTATGTAGGAATCATTACTATTACTTTCGATATGTATAGTAAATTAATGTAAGGCAGACGCGAGAGCAAGCAGAAGTTCGGCAAGACACTAGAGCGCACCGCAGCAAGAGGGCCGGGCAGCGAAGCCGGCGACAAAAGAGCGAGGGCACGCTCGCGACACGCGACCCAATTGTCGCGAGCAAGGGCAGAAAAGAAGCACGCTGACCTCAAGTGCGAGACCGGCGAAGCAGTTAGTATGAGAGCACGCAGCTGAGTGGACGCGATCGCGGAAAAGTAAAGAAGCGGCGTGGGAGGATAATTAGAAATAAGAACAGGGAAAGATAGAAGTATAAGTATCGAGCAAGATTTGAAGAATAAAAGGAAGGTGAAACGACCCCAAACCCGCGTGCGTTTTGTTCGAGGTTATTTGTAATAAGAAAGGCGTAGACTATAAATGTGTCAAATAAAACTGCTAACGAAAGTGCCGCTGCGCGATCAGAAAGTTTAGTCGACCTCGTATCCCCCCTAGCCATCAAGGCGCTTGCTTTCTACGCTGTCCAACAAATGTCGCGACATTTACCTCTATTTCATGAGCGTCCCTGATATTAAATACAAATGTCTTGTGACGTGAGCCGTGGACAGACTGAGATATGTACCCCAGCTAAATAACTACTTTACAAGTGGCGCCCGAGCAGGGACTTAACGTGAAAGAAGTGTAGTGCAAGTTGGGAGCGAAAACCCCAAACGTGCTACTAAAAACTGCCCAACATACAGTTGTCGCGAAAAAAAATTTTTTTTGTAAGTGTTAAACGACGAATCGGCCTACGCTTAGAGTGCACGTGCAGCGAAGTTGACGGTGAAAGAAAACGCACCAACTAAACGAACGGGAAAAGCGAAACAATAGGCGAAACGTTCAGCGGTAAAAAGGCTAAACCGCGGGAAACAGAGTCATTAGTGAAAAAGTGATCACAGAGGAGCAGCGCGAGCGCTGACTGTGAAAGCGCAGGACACGCCAACACCCGAAGATTGGAATTGGTTTTTGCGCGGTAGCTGATTGCGGTACAGTGGGACGAGACCAAAAAAATTGAAATAAATAAAATAAAATTTAAACATATTAAATAAAACTTAAATAAAATTTAAATATATTAAATACAATTTAAATAAATCAAACAAAATTTAAATAAATTAAATAAAATTTAAATCAATAAAATAAAATTTTAAAAAATTAAATAAATTAAATAACAATTTAATTAAATACAATAAAAATAAAACGCACAAATTAACAAAAAAAAAAATTTAATTAAAAACAATTAAAATAAAACGTACAAATCGAAAAAAAAAAATTACGAGCAGCGACCATGGAGCCCAACAAGAGTTTAGAAGAAAAAAGATGCGACAACCCGGGCGTGGGTCTAGGGTGGGTTTACTACTGCCGGAAGGAGGATCTGGATCGAATCGCTCAGGAGCTCAGCATAGAAAGCGCCGGCAAGGTAGAAGAGTTGCGAAAACGGGTATGTGATAGAATAAAATTGAGAGGCCATAGCTCGTCAACATGGAACTGGTTGGGCGAATGGGAGCGGAGGGTCGCCAAGAGTCGAGGGTCACCCGTCCCGCCCACTGTCATCGGTGAGGGGATGCGCCCAAGACAAAAATCGGAATCCGATTTGTTGGCGTTATCAGGGTTACTCGGTGAATTGCCACCACCACCCAGCCACGAGTGGTTTGCACTGGCCTTTGGCGGATATATAGCCAGATTGACCCCGAACATACATGTAGTGCCACCTGTAGGACCGGCCGTGACTAGTACCCAGGAGAGCCAGGCGGATTATAGGCAAATGTACGAGCTCGCTAACAGTCACCGGCATTACATGGTCGTCCCTGATCAGGTCAGGAAATGGGGTGTTAAGTTTGACGGTCACTCTGACCCACTGGCGTTCATAGAAACATTGGAAGAACGTGCCCAAACGTACGAAATAGATCTGAATCGCATACCGAGAGCGATGACAGGCATGGCAGGTAGTTAGTTCTCAACGAGCGGATTCATTTTTAGAATTCTTTCTGCCTCCCCAATACATTGACAGGCTAGAGGACGAAATCAGGACCCGCCGACAACGTGTAGGGGTAGGGTATAAAGAATACTTAGTCAACCTGCAGAGATTAATGCGGCACGCCAGTTATACTCCGGAGCAGGAGCTGAAAAGAGTATATGAGAACCTTTCTCGGGAGTACCGCCTATATATATGTCGGAGTGATTTTACAGACTTGGCTCAGCTAACACAGATAGCCTCGGAGTTTGAAAACATCCCGGAACAGGTCCATGGGGAGACGGCGTACAGCCAGGCAAGGGGTCTTGGGTATCAGGATAGGTCCGGTGGCATGGACACACCCGCCAAGCCGCCTAATCCGTTAAGGAGCCCGCCAGCACAGTTACCGTTAGCGCGCAATGAGACTGGTAGTCATCCCGTCACCAGCCGCGATAAAATTTCGAACAACATGATGGGGCATGAACAGGTTAGGTCGGCAGTCGTGAGTCGCGTGTGCTACAACTGCTCACAAGGGGGACACTTTGCCAGAGAATGCCCAAATCCTAAGGTGGTATTCTGTAGACAGTGTGGTGCTCAAGGCGTGAGTGAGTTGGCATGTTGCGGTAGGAAAGCGGGAAACGGGCAGCCGCGTCATCCGGATCGGGATCGGATAGGCGCCGGCGCGATTCAGTCCCGGAATTAGAATGTCCTCTCAGAGTCGAGAATAGTCGATTAGTCGCCATGGTAAAGGTCGGGGGCCAAATGGCGAAGGCGACGCCCGAGTCAGCGATCGAAAGAGCCGAGTCAGGGCCAGAGAGAGAGAGAAGGAGCAAGAGAGATGCGGCACCGGACGAAAGAAGCGAGAGACTGTCCTGGGAACGCATCGCAGCAAATAGATTACGCTAGCCAAGCAAGGGGTCGGCCGAGACGCAGTTACAGTCGTCAAGGAGCCATCGCTAGGCCAGGTGGAAAGTGCAGGAGCCGAGTCGCCGCAAGGAGGAGACCCCAAGGCAGGATCATCATCGGAAGAAGACGCCGCGCAGGAATCGGTATGGCCAGCGGACTTGGAACCAGCCACGCAGGAGTTTTGAAGGACAGAGTTGCAACTCTTTGAGGGATTGAAGGGCGTATCCAACGTAGCCGAGCATCGGATCATCATGAGGGATGATAAGCCGATCAAGCAGAGGTACTACCCCAAAAATCCGGCGATGCAACGCGTGATCGACCAACAGGTGAACGAACTGATAGAGGCGGGGGCAATCGAGCCGTCATGCAGCCCACACAGCGCGCCCATAGTGCTCGTCCGCAAGAAGAGGAACGAGTGCAGGATGTGCGTGGACTATAGACAGCTCAACGCGCACTCTATACCGGATGCATACCCCGTACCCAGGATAAATCATATACTGGAAAAGTTGAGGCACGCACGTTACATCTCGACGCTGGACTTGAAGCACGGGTACTGGCAAATCCCACTGGCAGCAATCAGCAGAGAGTATACTGCATTCACAGTGCCAGGTCGAGGACTGTTTCAATGGCGAGTCATGCCATTCGGTTTGCATTCGGCCGGTGCGACTTTTCAGAGAGCATTGGATACGGTAATAGGCCCGGAGATGGAGCCGCATGCGTTCGCCTATTTAGACGACATAATAGTAATCAGCGCAACAATGGAGCAACACATAGCAGACCTCAGAGAAGTATTCCGATGGCTGAGAGAGGCCAACCTTAAACTTAATCAAAAAATATGTTCGTTTTTCCAGAGGAAGCTAGTATACCTAGGACATTTGGTGAGCGAGAAGGGAATCCAGACGGACCCCTTAAGGCACCTACAAACCTGAAAGAGCTTAGACGGTGCCTAGGAATGGCGTCGTGGTACCGCCGATTCGTGCCCAATTTCACAACAGTGGTACAACCGATGACAGAGCTGTTGATGAAATCCCGGAAGTGGTCGTGGAAGGAGGAGCAACAAGCCGCATTAGACAGTCTCAAGAAGTGTCTAACGTCCGCTCCTGTCCTAACATGTCCGGAGTTCGGAGAAAAGTTCACGGTGCAGACGGACGCGAGCGACTACGGCCTCTGAGCGGTCCTCACGCAAACCAAAGATCAGCAGGAGCAGGTCATAGCGTACGCCAGCCGAAAACTGTCAAAGGCCGAATCGAACTATTCGGCCACAGAAAAGGAGTGCTTGGCGATCGTGTGGGCGATCAGAAAACTCAAATGCTACTTGGAAGGATACCGATTTGAGGTGATCACAGACCATATGGCATTAAAATGGTTGGATTCAATTGCGAGCCCCACAGGAAGGATAGCGCGCTGGGCTTTAGAGCTACAGCAATATCAGTTTGACATCAAATACAGGAAAGGCAAGCTCAACGTGGTGGAAGACGCTTTGTTGCGAGACCCGTTGGAGCAGCTCTAGCAAGCCTTTGTTCAACAATTCCCCGGAGGGTGGATCCCAAGAATGCTGGAGAAGGTAGCCAAGGAACCATCGAAGTATACAGACTACGTGGAAGAAAACGGACAGCTATACCGACACCTGGGTCACCGCGCGGATGACGAAGACTACGTCCCGTGGAAGCTCTGTGTAAGCGAGGAACAAAGGAAGAGTGAACTACTAGAATGCCACGACGCGCCGACGGCCGGGCATGAAGGAGTTCGCAAGACGATAATGAGGCTGTCCCAACGTTATAACTTGCCTGGGATGTTCCGAGATGCAGCCAGGTATGTCAAACATTGCGAAAAATGCCAATTGTTCAAGACCGAACAAAAGGAGCCGGCCGGACACATGCTAACCCGCCAGGTGGCGGCGCCAATGGCAAAACTGTGCGCGCATTCCGTGAGCCCCCTACCACGATCGAAACAAGGTAACACAATGTTGTTGGTGCTTCATAAAGCATTTACAAAGTGGGTGGAATTGGTTCCCATGAGACGAGCAACAGCGGCCACGTTGCAGAAGGCTTTTCTAGAACATATCTTATGCCGGTTCGGAGTGCCAAAGAGGTTCGTTTGCGACAACGGAGTGCAGTTCACAAGTCGGATTTTCAAAGCGTATTTGAATTCCCTGGGCGTAGGAATGGAACACACCGCCCCATACTGCCCTCAGGGGAACCCGACCGAGAGAACCAACAGGACGGTAAAGACGATGATCGCGGAGTATAATTCCGGAAATCAAAGTTCGTGGGACCAGTTGATACCCGAAACATCGTTAGCCGTCAACTCGAGCATCGCGGACTTACCAGGATTTTCCCTAGCATTCTTGATGCAGGGATGGGAACCTCGTTTGCCAGCAACGTTGTTAGAGGAGAAAACGCCAGGTACAGGAAGCACACCGCAAATGCCATTACAAAAGCCAAACAGGCTAAAGAGGTTTTCGACATAGCTCGTTCGTCTGACCAAATGTAGTGCGCTTGGCTAGAGACGTCGAACGGAATAGCCGATTCGCAAGCGTAGCACAGCTAAAACCTTTCCAGCAAGAGGGAGAAGAGGCAGAAACGAGTCAAGAAGAAGCGTAACCCGAAAAAACTTCCGCAAAGCATAAATCGCAAAACATATTCACAATATTAACAACAAACACAAAAAAAAAATATATAAACCAGCAAACCTCTTATACTAACCCAAAACTTTTCGAAACACACATATGGAACTTCAATAGTAACTTCGTAATAACCAACAATTATGTTTCTCTCAACAGAAAAATGAGCAAGGAAACAGTCTTGAAGCTTGAAGAAGGCACCCACTGGCGAACAAAATTAACAAAGGTGGAAGAGGCTTGGGGCGCACACGGACCACCCATAACAAAATACGTGCATGAAGACACGGTAACGAACACGGTGGAAGGCGTTCACGTGATGCAAACGGTTATCCTAACCCACAGCCGGTGGAGAACCTTGCCCCGGCAGATGCCGAGGAGAATGCAGGGGCATCACCCGAAGTCCCGGAGAACTGGACATGCCACGCAGACAGAAGCATCGTGACCTAACAGGTGGTCTAGGAGATTATACGGGAGCTGCGTCCCCGAAGAAGACGGACATCGCGGGACCGACTCAGGGTGACGGTAGGCGAAGTGGTCTACTCCGTGACCAAACACCCGGATGGCAGGGTCGCGATCTCGAAGTAAGGGGGGTGTGAGGTAGGCCCGGCGCGAGCCTCCCACACATTGAGTTATTAACAAAGAAGACTATTATGAATTATTACTAAAATACTTATTACTTATCATTACTTACATACTTATGCTGAAATACGAAACTTATGAATTATTACTTAAATATTAATCGCTTATCATTACTTACATACTTAAGCTGAAATACGAACTTAATTATGAATTAGTATTTACACACTTGTTACTGAACTATGTACGAATCATTACTATTACTTTCGATATGTATAGTTAATTAATGTAAGGCAGACGCGAGAGCAAGCAGAGGTTCGGCAAGACACTAGAACGCAGCGCAGCAAGAGGGCCGGGCAGCGAAGCCGGCGACAAAAGAGCGAGGGCACGCTCGCGACCCGCGACCCAATAGTCGCGAGCAAGGGCAGAAAAGAAGCGCGCTGACCTCAAGTGCGAGACCGGCGAAGCAGTTAGTATGAGAGCACGCAGCTGAGTGGACGCGATCGCGGAAAAGTAAAGAAGCGGCGCGGGAGGATAATTAGAAATAAGAACAGGGAAAGATAGCGTTTTGTTCGAGGTTATTTGTAATAAGAAAGGCGTAGACTATAAATGTGTCAAATAAAACTGCTAACGAAAGTGCCGCTGCGCGATCAGAAGGTTTAGTCGACCTCGTATCCCCCCTAGCCATCAAGGCGATTGCTTTCAACGCTGTCCAACAAACGTCGCGACATTTACCTCTATTTCATGAGCGTCCCTGATATTAAATACAAATGTCTTGTGACGTGAGCCGTGGACAGACTGAGATATGTACCCCGGCTAAATAACTACTTTACAGCACATAACGTATGTCCGTGGTGAATTGGCATCTGTTGTAAGTGACAATGATGCATTGCGTGCTAAGAAATTTAGTAAGGTTGCGTTGGCCAGTTCATCCTTGCATGCGTGAAGTGCATCGTCTGTCCTCAAAACTGTTGATGTATCGTTTTTCATATTGCCTTTGATGAGAGCAGCTTCATTTGATTTGAGACTGCACCTGGTACAAAAGGTCGATAAAATTTGATCATTTCCAGAAATCTTTTTAACTGGCTTGCTGTTGTCGGTTGAGGGAAATCCCGCTGCGACTCGCGATTCCATTGGCAAAAAGCCATTTGCGCTAATTGTATGCCCAAGAAAGTGTACCTGGGATTTTTCAAATTGGCATTTGTTTGCGATGATCGTCAGTTTGTTATCTCGAAGTCGCTCGAATAGTATTCGCAAGTGTTACTTATGCTGATCCATGTCGGACGAAGCTACCAAAATATCATCGATGTAAACCAAAACAAAATCCGGATCACGCAATATGTCGTGCATGAAGCGTTGGAATGTCTGTGACACGTTGCGTAAACCAAAGGTCATGTAACAGAACTCAAATAATCCAAAGGGAGTAGTAATTGCTCGTTTGGGAATATCCGTTTCCTCAAACGCAACGTGGTGATATGCTCTTTTAAATCAATGATCGAAAAAATTCGTTTTCCATACAGAATATGTGTAACGTCATGAATGATGGGCAGGGGGTAACGATCGGGCACTATTTTTGCGTTTAATGCTCTGAAATCGCCACATTGTCTCCATTCGCCATTATTTTTACGCACCATATGTAGTGGACTGGCCCAATTGCTGCGCGAGGGACGGCAAATGCCTCTTTCTAGCATGTATGCAAATGCCTTTTTCGCGGCAGCCAGCTTTTCGCCTGAGAGCTTACGTGGCCGTGCAAAAGCTGCAGATCCCGTAGTCTCGATTACGTGCTTTACATTGGAAGGTGACGGCTGTTTATAGTGGTTGTGCATGGTCAGCTGTTAAAATTCGTCTAATAGTTTTGCAACATCGTTATCCAGAAAATGTGGTACTATTGTTTTTTCACATATCTTCGATGCGGCTCCTTGCACTTGAAGTGATGTTTTTGCGTCGATTAATTTGCGTCGTTTGCTATCGACTAACAAATCATAGTGGCTCAAAAAATCTGAACCTATGATTGGTGTTGCAACGCCGGCTAAAATTAATGTACAAACGAAATCACGGCGAAGACCGAGGGAAAGCTTAAGACGTCTTTCTCCGTAAGTATTGATGGGCGTACCGTTTGCCGCAAATAAGTTGAAAGAACGGCTTTTGGAGTATTTATCATTTTTTTTGTGCTGGAAGTACTGATACATCCGCACCTGTGTCGACTAGAAATTGTTTTTGGGTGCCCATGTCGAAAATCTCAATGCGCGCTACGTAGCCGGTGTCTTCTGATTCGGTGGGCAATAAATCAGAAGAGGTTTTTAGTTTTTTGATTTGGTATCATACGAGCATGTCGGCTTGCATTTATTGGCCTTGCTCCCAAATTTTGCGTGGTACCAGCATGAAGACGGAGTCGCCTCACAGCTTTTATTACCGAATGAGCGGTTCTGTGATCGTGAACGCGATTTTATAGATTTTTCTAGACGCTCCAGTCGGTTCACTAGCTCATTGATTGCAGATGGTTGTTGTGCAGCAGGTGCAGTAGCTGAGGCTACAACGTTTTGCGAAAATCCTCCAACTTCAAGTATTTTGTCAGCCAGTTTTGCTAATCCGAGTAGGTCGTCATTCGATGCTTGAAGAAACGCACGAGCTTAGCATAGCCGGCAGACGTTGCATCCACAGGGATTTTAAAAAATTGTCGTTGATGCGGCGCTTAGCCAGACCTCGAAGCTCATTTAGCAGTTGTGTTGGGCGACGGTCACAAAGCTCGACATCAGACAAAAGTTTGTGCATCCTCTTCTGCTCACTATCGGCGAACCTTTCAATGATGCTGCTTTTCAGGTTACCGAACATGTCTATTTCAGGTGGAGAGAGAACCGCGTCTGTGATTTGTGCTACGACTTGTGATTCCATGGCAGCCACAACTGTATGAAATATTGTCTGATCTGCAGTAATTCCAGCTATGCAAAATTGTGAATCGATTTGAGCGAACCATATGTCTGGCCGCTCTGCCCAAAAAGGTGGCACCTTAACAGCCAAACGATTGACTCCAGTTTGTGAATCCATGATGACTCGACCTCGAGATATGAGTGGAGCCTGCTCGTCTATTGACTCATCTAAAGTGTCCTGATTTTCAGCCATTTGCACGTTTTCACAAAATTATGAAATTCACTCAGACGCGTGTGAGTGTGTGTGTACTTGAAACACCCTGTGTTGCGTGGCGACGCTACACAAATTCTGCGCAATAACTTGCCGTGGTAATTTACTTAAGAGAAAGATCACGTCGGGGACACCAGTTATCGCGAATGGGTGTGCGATAATAAATAAGATGATTATCTTCGAGTAACTGGTCTAATATTTAACTTTATTAAATAAACTTAATTTGCAATATCTGTTATTTGCAGCGAGACGCTTGTGACAGAGTTGCCACCTCGTCACATATGTTTCAAACGCACTTGCATACAATATGTACCAACAACATTTTACCGTTCTTGCTGTCCCCTAACCCGACGGGCCGCTGCACGCAAAGGGAAACTGAACAAAACAACAACGTGCTGGCTTGTCGTAGCTGAGACGCACAAATTGCACAAAGAAAATATACCTATTGAACAAAAATTCAATGATTTTCAATGAAAACTTTTATATATGATTTTAATATATATATATATATATATGTTGTTTATGTTAGAATATAAAATACCCCTAAAACCAACATTCAATAATTGGCAATGAAAACTGTTATATATGATTTTAATATATATATATGGTTTACGCTAGAATATAAACAATAAACAATGCTAGAATATAAACAAACATGTAGAATTGAAATTATATTTAAGAATCTCAAGTTTTGATATTCAATTGCACAAAGTTAATTTTAAGTTAATACTACCCTTGCAACTTGGACCGATAAGCAGGCACAGCAAGGAATATATGTATGTTTCAAACGCACTTGCATACAATATGTACCAACAACATTTTACCGTTCTTGCTGCCCGCTGACCCACCGCCTACCCTTTAATCCACGGGCCACTGAACGCAAAGGGAAACTGAACAAAACAACAACGTGCTGGCCTGTCGTAGCTGAGACGCACAAATTGCACAAAGAAAATATACCTATTGAACAAAAATTCAATGATTTTCAATGAAAACTTTTATATATGATTTTAATATATATATATATATATATATATATATATGTTGTTTATGTTAGAATATAAACAATAAACAATGCTAGAATATAAACAAACATGTAGAATTGAAATTATATTTAAGAATCTCAAGTTGTCCTATTCAATTGCACAAAGATAATTTTAGGTTTAAACTACCCTTGCAACTTGGACTGTATCAAGCAGATTGAGGCAATACTCTAAAATTTGTATTATGCAGTTATTCTCTGCCGCTACACTAATAAAATCATACTCAGATGAATATGTATATGAAATTTTTCAGTCGGTCCACGACAGCACTCTAAATTTGTTCGTAGGTCGAGATCAGCGCAGCACTGCACGCAGCATTGTTTGCATGTATTCTCAACTGGCAGAAATAGATACCCGTTGCTATAGATGTTAACACATCAATAAATAAATGTAAATAATGAAAATATAGAATAAGTATGTACAGACCAGACATAGCCCAAAGCCGAAGGTCAAGCAACCAGCGCTTAACTCAATTGTTAGCTAACTTTGAAAACTAGCCTAACTTTAATAATAAAAAAAATAAAAGTAGAAACGTTGCAGTTGGACGCAGCCGAAATAATAAATAAATTATAAAAAATAGAAGCAGAAACGTTGCAGTCTCGATACCAGTAATTAAATCGATTAAATGAGACCTGATTGCAAGGAAGAGCGGATTCGGCAGGGGTGTATGCTGCCTCAAAGATTGTCTGATGTCAATTCTTTATCTTCGGTATCGAGTATGAAAATCCAATGAGTGTTCGAAATCACGGATCATGTGTTAACACCTGTTTGGACCTGTTTGATTGGCAAGTCAAATTCAAAAGCGCAAATGGTAAAAAAACGGGTGCGTTTTCCCATCTGCCTAATCATTGCAAATAAGTCGCGTTTTCTTTGCGACCAATAAAACATGAATGCCACATTTTTATCCATGCAAACACTTAACACTTGTGCTCATTTTGTATTTCATTCTTTGACATTGAACGCTTTGCAGAACTCTCTCGCCTCAAAATTTAGCATATCAATTATGCCGCGCATAAACTTCTAGTCATTCTTTTGCCAGCTTTGCTTGCGAATGAACAAATTTACATAGCGGACTTTTTTAATAAGGAAATGATGACTGCTACATACTCTAATAAAATAAAAGTGCTATTAGGGATATGTATTTCAATAATACATATACAGGGGTGACACAGAAAACGCTTCCGCTCAAATTTCACTGCACTTTCATTTCACGGTGCCACAGACAAAAACGATCACTAGTTTTGATCGGGAAGAAAACGTCGCAAAACCCTCAAATCTGATGCTGCCACCTAGTCCTTCCTATTTAGATTTATTGATTTCAGGGCTCTTTTAAATGAAAACAAGTTTAACTACAAAATCCTTTTACATGATTTGAGAGCAGTTGTAATTCTGCCAGGTGGCAATGCCTTGAAAACGGCAAGTGCTGATAGATGGCAGAACCATAGTAAACCACTTCCGTTTCGTCAGATTGCGAGAAAGGATCAGATGCACATCTGAGAAGCTTTCGCTGTATTGTCCCTTACTTATTTTCTGCCCCTGGAGCTCTTCTGTGGGTGCCGAAAAATTTAAATTGTTTTCCGGGCAAAATTTAATGGTTTTAAGTGTATTTTAATAAGCTAAAAACAGTCAATTACTATAAAATAATTTCAACAATGTTATTAAAACACAAATTCACTAGAGTTTTCTGTGGCAAAATTCTTTTACATGTTGTGCAATTGGTGAAAAGATTTGAGAGCAGTTGTAATTCTGCCAGGTGGCAATGCTTAGAAAACGGCAAGTGCTGATAGATGGCAGAACCATAGTAAACCACTTCCGTTTCGTCAGATTGCGAGAAAGGATCAGATGCACATCTGAGAAGCTTTCGCTGTATTGTCCCTTACTTATTTTCTGCCCCTGGAGCTCTTCTGTGGGTGCCGAAAAATTTAAATTGTTTTCCGGGCAAAATTTAATGGTTTTTAGTGTATTTTAATAAGCTAAAAACAGTCAATTACTATAAAATAATTTCAACAATGTTATTAAAACACAAATTCACTAGCGTTCTCTGTGGCACCCCTGATATTTTCAATAATTCCATACTTTGATTAGCATAAGTGAAGCTTATGGGTAGAGAGACATTGTTGTTGCTGCGTGTTCAAAATACTTATTTTATTTATTGAGCAGCTGTCATGAAATCAAAATTATTTCAACTTAAAATAGCGTAAAAATATAAAATTAAGAGTAGAATATATAGTTTTATGTAGATCTGGGAATATATTAACTTTTAAAAAAAAGTTAATGTTAAAGCTCAAGGAAGTTCAACAAAAAAATAAGTGGTTCAACGTTTGTTGCGTGGGTTGCAAAAACCCTTCTTGCTTGCTGGCTTCTTAGAGTGAAGCTAGATAGAAAATGCGGAAGAGCTGTCATCGTTGTGCTGCCTGTGGGGGGCAGCTGCAAAGGAGGTGCTCTAGCGTTTCCTTGACACCGAGATCCTTGCATTTTCTGCATTCGTCGTTGTCTGTTATGCCTAGTCTTTTTGCGTGTAGG
This sequence comes from Scaptomyza polygonia, assembly GCA_035044585.1. Taxonomy (NCBI): domain Eukaryota; kingdom Metazoa; phylum Arthropoda; class Insecta; order Diptera; family Drosophilidae; genus Scaptomyza; species Scaptomyza polygonia. Next base: position 79,763 of record JAWNNU010000722.1, on the reverse strand, counting down.
CAGTGGCCCTTCAGAAGACCAACAAGTCTTCGGCAGTCATGCCTTTGTAGTTTTAACAAGTATTGCGTTAGTTTATCGTCGTATGTTTTGCACATTATTTTAGAGATTTTGCAGTGTCCACCTGTCCTTGTCTACCTCAGTGCTGCTGAATCCCGCGCCTTTGTTTAAATGTAGGAATATAGCGTTCACAAGGAGATTGGAACTTCCGCAGTGTTACTGTTGAGTCCCAATGCACCTTGTTTGGCTACAGTGTCTGCCAACTCATTTCCTTCGAAGCCCTGATGGCTTGAAATCCAGTAGATCCGCACTTTTTTGAAGGTTATGAATACATCTAGTGTTTATATGCTCGCCAGAACATTCCGAGAGCGAATATGTTTACTTTTTATACTCGATACCGAAGGTAAAGAAAAATGATCACTCCATGGCTGAAAGAAATATTTAAAGAATGCAAATTATAGTTATGTGCCGGTGGCCTGGAGGACTGCACGGGTTATTTTCCTGTCCAAAGTGGGAAAATGTAGCCTCGTGCTGCCTAAATACTACTGACCCATTAGCTTGACTTCATTCCTGCTAAAAACGCTAGAAAAACTGATAGATCTCCACATCAGAGAGAACACACAGATAATCCTAGAAAAGAACCAGCACGCATGCACGAAGGAAAAGTCGGTGGAAACAGCGCGACATTCTCTATAGCAACCATAAAAAAGCACTACACCAAAAATAATATGCCCTACGAAAGCCATAATGCACAGCCTAAGAGCTGCGACCCCAACAGCAGCAGTAAATTCCCAGGTCCAGAACCAACTGGGAAGCAGGAAAATACTAGCGGAATGGGGAACAACTACCACAATAAGGGAAGCAAAATGTAGCAGCCCCAACGAGGAGTGCTCTCACCCCTGCTGTGGAACTTTGTGGTAAACGACCTACTGAAGAAATTCAAACGAAATGCCCGGAAGATAACCGCCTATGTAGACAGCATAAGCATAAATATCACGAACAGGTCTATTGACAATCAGCTCAGTCATGGAAAACACATTCAATGAGATACTAGCATGGGCCATGAAAGCCGGTTTAAGTATCAACGCGGAAAAGACAGACCTCATTCTCTTTACCAAGAGATACAAGGTACTAGAGGTGGAGAAACTTTGGATGGCATTATCGGCACTATCGATGGTTGGGCGCCATCGAGCTACCATCGATAGTAGCCTGACACGATCGATAGTTCCCAGCAGTGTAGAGATGGAGAACTATCGATAGTCGGCGCCATCGATAGTGGTTGATAGTTTCCATAAACTATCGACTATCGACGATAGCAAGAAAATTCTATCGTCGATAGTTGTCGATAGTCCAGTAAGTTAATTAAAAAACATTAATTTAATTAGTTTTTAAAATATTTCTTTGATATATTCCTTAAGTATTTAAATTTACATTAACTTTTAAAGAGTATAAAATTAATTTTCCAAATATTTTTCTTCATCTGAAAATAGTAAGATAAAAATGATTATTCGAATAATGATATGATTTTTAATATTTTAGGTTTACCTTAACTGCTATTTATATATTTACTTCAACCAATAATTTTGGTTAAGAAACAGTAGAACATTTACATTTTCGTCCTTAAGCCTTGTACGTCTATTGAAATAATTTGTCCTGCTTTGCTGAAGACCCTCTCCGACTCTACAGAAGTTGCGGGTATACAGAGATATTTAAAAAAGAGCGTTTTCAAGTCTGGCATAATACGTTCTAATTTTCGGCATAAAATGTATGCCGTAGGTATTATTAATGAAATGGTAACATACGTTCCACCCGAAATCTTTTTACTTCCTTCTTGAAACAGCACAAGTATTTGTTCTATTTCTTTTAAAATTTGTATTTCCTCCGCAGTGAAAGGCAATGGTGCGTTTCTTGTTGTTAACAACACATTATTGATAGCATCATTCGTTGCCAATATTCGTTGAATCATAAAAAAAAGCTATTCCACCTTGTAGGTATTTCTTGGAGCAACGTGTATGGGAAGCTTTCTTGGGCGCTTTTAAATTTTTCGCCTGCTAAGGAATGTGCCGAAAAGAAAATGCACACTTTCAAATGTTAAAAGCTCTCAGTGGGAGCTTTCGATCATGCCGTGCGATGCACCGTTAGACAGCTCTATTAATTCTGCGTTTTTTGCATCTTATCTTTTCTTTATTCGTCGTACACAATACTCGATGCCTCGAATTGAAGAGCAAGTTCGCAAGAAAATTGTGCACAATTACTGTACCGAAAATGGTGTGTCGTACCGAAAATTAGCATAACGGTACAAAGTTAGTAAATAGTTTAAAAAACATTATAATAAAATTTGGAGAGACATGTTCTGTAAAAGATTTGCCAAAAACTGGAAGAAAAAAAGGTCCACAGGATGATAGTGTTGATAAGAAGGTTATGAAATTACTTCACAAAGATCCCACGTTGTCTGTTCGAGATTTGGCAAAGAAAGCCCATACTAGTACAAGTATGGTTCAACGAATAAAGCAACAGCATAACTTAAAGACATACAAAAAACAAAAAGCTCCCAAAAAAAGTCTCCGCCAAGTAGAAGTCGGCAAAACGAGAGTGCGTAAGCTCTATGAACGCTTGCTCACTGATGCAGTGGAATGCGTTATTATGGACGACGAAACATACGTAAAATTGGACTCAAAAAATTTACCAGGCCCCCAATTTTATACAAAAACTAAAGGTGGAACAGTTGACGACTCAGTGTCCAAAATTCAAGTGGATAAGTTTGGAGAGAAAGTGCTGATATGGCAGGCCATTTGCACCTGTGGCTTAAGAACAAGCCCATTTTTCACAAAGGGCACAATTAACGCTGACGTTTATCAGAAAGAGTTTTTCAATAAAAGGCTGATACCGTTTTATATAATAACATTTATATATCACATCTGGGTGCCCTGCAGCTTGTGTCGTCGTTGTTGACGGATATGGATCAGCTTTTAGTGGTTGGTGATTTTAATTTGCCACATGTTGTATGGTCGTTGAATGACACATCTTCAGCGCAATTACCGGCCACTTCTGATGATTTTATCGATGGCCTTTTAGAGTTAGGCCTAACACAAGTTAACGGAGTGCGTAACAGTTGTAATAAAATGTTAGATTTGATATTTGTTTCTGATTCAGATTGTTGTAACGTTAGTAGAGTACACCCTCTAGTGATTCCCGAAGATACCTACCATCCAACCTTAGAACTTTCCTTTGAAATTATTAACCCTAGACCAGCATCTAACAATTCTTCAAAGACACGTTGCTTCCGTAAAACTGACTTTACTAAATTGAATGATTTGCTTCAACATACTAATTGGTCTCAACTGTATTCTTGTAGTGATATAGAAACTGCCATTGCCATTTTTTACAGGATTTTGAATTCGCATTTGGATATATGTGTTCCCCTCACTGCTCCATCAAGTGAAAATAAACCACCTTGGTTTACGAGGGAACTTTCAAAATTAAAAAACGCGAAAACAAGATCCTATAAAAAATTTAAAAAATCTGGAAATACTATTGATTTATCCTCGTATATAATTGCAAAGTCTTATTTTATTTCTGTAAACACTTTTTGTTATAACAATTATCTCAATCGTTGCAGATCAAACTTTTCCCGCGATCCGAAACAGTTTTATAAATTTGTAAACTCTAAACGTAAATCTTCATGCTTGCCATCCTCGGTTTACCTTAATAATACAAAAGCAAGCTCCAATCAAGCAGTGGCTGATCTATTTGCGGAGTATTTTCGATCAGTATACTCATCGAGCTTGTATAGTAGCAATAATTCCTATCCTTTTCAAGTGCAAACCTCAAATTGTATATATGTCCCAGTTATAACTGAGTGTACGCTGCTAAGTGACCTTAACTCTATCAAACCAGGCTTCTTGCCTGGTCCAGATGGAGTGCCCGGTTGCATACTTAGACACTGTGCGGATTCACTTTGTAAACCTTTACATAAATTTTTTAACTTATCGGTTGACTCAGCTGTGTTTCCTGGTATATGGAAGGAATCTTTTATTATTCCACTTCATAAAAGTTGTTCTAAGAGTAACGTTAAAAACTATAGGGGTATATCAAAGTTGTCTGCCATTCCGAAAGTCTTTGAAAAAATTATTTGCTCCCAATTGCAGCACTTATGTAGTTCAATTTTATCCCCTTATCAACACGGTTTTGTTAGGCGAAGATCTACTACCACCAACCTTCTTTAGTTTACCTCAATAGTTATCAAAGGGTTTCAGGACAAAATGCAAACTGACGTCGTTTACACAGATTTTAGTAAGGCATTTGATTCTGTTAGTCATTCCTTGTTGCTTCAAAAATTAAATATTATTGGATTTCCAGCAAAACTCCTGTCGTGGCTATCTGAGTACTTGTGTGGCCGAACACAAAAAGTAGTTTTTAAATCTTCTGTATCCAAATCTATTTTTGTTACCTCTGGTGTCCCTCAGGGGAGTCACTTAGGACCATTGCTATTTAATCTCTTTATTAACGATCTTCCTGCTGTTATTACTAATTCTCGTGTTTTTATGTTTGCTGATGATGTAAAGCTATGTTTCACCTATAATGATGATTCTCTTAGTAACTTACTACAGTCGGACTTGGGAGCACTATCGGCTTGGTGCCGTTATAACCTACTTAATTTAAATTGTTCAAAATGTAAAATCATGACTTTTTGTAGAGGTACCCCTCATACTGCTCACTACGTGCTTGATGCTTCACCACTTGTCCGCGTTTTTGAAATTAAAGATTTAGGCGTCATTCTTGATAGCAAATTAAAATTTGATTCTCACATATCGTCGATGGTCAATAAGGCCATAAACGTTCTTGGCTTCATCAAGCGGTGGTCAAAAGAGTTTGATGACCCCTACACCACTAAAACGCTATATACATCCCTAGTACGTCCCATCCTGGAGTATGGATCTTGTGTGTGGTCCCCGCAATACGGGATTCACCAGGATAGAATTGAATCTGTGCAGAGGAAATTTCTTCTGTTTGCGCTCAGATGTTTTAACTGGGTTCCTGGAATAGACCTACCACCCTATTCAAGTAGACTTCTTTTAATTAATCTTCCTTCCTTGTTGAACCGTAGAATAATGCATTGTTTAGTATTTGTCACTAATCTACTTAATGGTGATATCGACTCATCAGTTCTTCTAAGTCGAATAAAATTAAATGTTCCCATTAGATCCACACGTAACTTTTTACCCCTCAGCCTCGATCGTTGCTCGAGCAACTATTTAATTCATGAACCATTTCGTGTATTATGTTCTGACTATAACAAACTTTATTCTCTTGTCTCTCTGGAGACCTCGACTCCAGTACTAAAACGATCTATCCTTTCTGCCTTACCTAATCGTAACCACTAATCACTAATCTACCATTGGTCTGATTGGGTTTTTCTGGGTTTTTCCCAATCCACGCAACAAATGTTGGGCCACTTATTTTCTTGTTGAATTTCCCAGAGCTTTAACGTTAACTTTATAATTGTTTCAACCTTAATTTACTTTCAGAACTACATATAATTTTAAATTTTATTTTAAACTTAATTGTTTTTGTTATAATTATTTTAAATTAATTTTATTATCATGTCAGCTGCTCATAGCTGACAATAAATAAATAAATAAATAAATAAATAAATAAAAAACACAATGTGACGACAATATTTTGGCCTAATCTAGCGTCAGCGCACTATGCCCGTTCAACATTGGCGTTACTTGACACTAAAAACATCAACTTTGTGTCAAAAGAGGAGAACCCACCAAATTGCCCAGAGCTTCGTCCCATTGAGAGATTTTGGGCCATTGTAAAGCGCAAGAACGGCAGTCTCTCCGAAAACATGAAGGACATTAAAAAAAACTGGAAGCGTGCAGCCGGCAGGGTTACCGAAGTGGGTGTGCAGAGCCTGATGAGAGGGGTTAAACAAAAAATTCGATTGAAAATAAGAGGCTAAATTTTTTAAAATTTTGTTTATGCCAATTTAAAGCTAATGTTTTTCCATAAAATACAAAAAAAAAAAAAAATGAAATCGAATAAAAAACTTGAAAGTTATACTAGAAATAAAGTTTGCAGTTTCTTTTCGGCACATTCCTTATTGTACTTTTGGTTTTTACTTAATAATACAAAAACAAGTACACAATATCTTACCTATTTGAAGAAAACGATCCATTATTGCTAATAGAAATTTGTACCACTTATTCCACAAATGTGCGCAAGTTTCTTCCTTTATTTTCTCTCACAAAATATCGACGACTATCGATGATAGCGATCTACCGCTATCGAGAGTGCTCGCCGCTATCGATGGCGAGTCGATAGTGGTCAACCATCGATAGTCCCGATATTGCCATCGATAGTTCTCCACCTCTTCAGCAGTGACATCGATAGTTTTGTTTGTTTATCACCAAAAAATAAAACTTGCACGTTTATTTTTCGCGTCTGTTCAATTCATATTGGATGAAAAACAGAAATTACATCAATATCAGAATCAGTGCAGAAAAATGGAGCCCTTTCTTCAAAGAGGTATGAAACGTACTTTGCAAGTTATTATAACTATTTTGACTAACTATGTGTTAAATTTAAGGTAAACGTCGGATCTCGCTAACACTCAGTATGTCAAGCGCTGAAAAGCAGGCGTGCGATTGCAGCAGCACGGACTCGGAAAAAGATTTCGCGACCGAGAGGTTAACACATAAAAAAAAAACTAATGAGTCTTAGAACTCACGAGCGATGTGTTAACACCTATTTGTACCTGTTTCATTGCTATATATTAGCATAAAAACAAAAGAATAGTTTATTGAAATTAGTTATTTTTGCAATAAATAAGATTCTTGGATATGAACGATAGCTTGCCTGCTTTACGTATTCTATGACCTTTTGATACCTGTCCTACCCCACAAAACACATGCACTAGCAACAGATATGCACCTAGCCAACCAAGTATATTGAGCTAAAAACTAGGCTTCTGCAAACACTTATAAACAAAGCTATTTTTCTTCCCCCATTATTGCGCTTGAGTAAGAAAACAAGATTTTGTCTTCCAAGGCTGTCAAATATCAGTTTTGCTATTGCTGATCATACATACTCTTCCCAATTTTTACCATATGACACTTTCTAACAATCCTTGCCATACAGTTATGCAAAGATGTACACAAATTACGAAAGTGTATTCAGTAGTGCATTGGTACATATGTAAATGTGAGCGCGCGTTTGCCCCTGACACAGAAAAATTAAAAATATCAAAAATAACAAAAGCCCCGATAAGCAGGCACAGCAAGCAATATATGTATGTTTCAAACGGACTTGCATTCAATATGTACCAACAACATTTTACCGTTCTTGCTGCCCGCTGACCCGCCGCCTACCCTTTAATCCACGGGCCACTGAACGCAAAGGGAAACTGAACAAAACAACAACGTGCTGGCTTGTCGTAGCTGAGACGCACAAATTGCACCAAAAAAATACCCCTAAAACCAACATTCAATAATTGGCAATGAAAACTGTTATATATGATTTTAATATATATATATGGTTTACGCTAGAATATAAACAATAAACAATGCTAGAATGTAAACAAACATGTAAAATTGAAATTATATTTAAGAATCTCAAGTTTTGCTATTCAATTGCACAAAGTTCATATTAAGTTTATACTACCCATCTAACTTGGACTGTATCAAGCAGATTGAGGCAAAACTCTAAAGATTGTATTATGCAGTTATTCTCTGCCGCTACACTAATAAAATCATACTCAGATGAAAATCATAGAAATATGAAATTTTTCAGTCGGTCCACGACAGCACTCTAAATTTGTTCGTAGGTCGAGATCAGCGCAGCACTGCACGCAGCATTGTTTGCAAGTATTCTCAGATGGCAGAAATAGATACCCGTGGCTATAGATGTTAACTCATCAATAAATAAATGTAAATAATGAAAATATAGAATAAGTATGTACAGAGCAGACATAGCCCAAAGCCGAAGGTCAAGCAACCAGCGCTTTACACAATTGTTAGCTAACTTTGAAAACTAGCCTAACTTTAATAATAAAAAAAATAAAAGTAGAAACGTTGCAGTTTAACGCAGCCGAAATAATAAATAAATAATAAAAAATAGAAGCAGAAACGTTGCAGTCTCGATACCAGTAATAAAATCGATTAAATGAGACCTGATTGCAAGGAAGAGCGGATTCGGCAGGGGTGTATGCTGCCTCAAAGATTGTCTGATGTCAATTCTTTATCTTCGGTATCGAGTATGAAAATCCAATGAGTGTTCGAAATCACGGATCATGTGTTAACACCTGTTTGGACCTGTTTGATTGGCAAGTCAAATTCAAAAGCGCAAATGGTAAAAAAACGGGTGCGTTTTCCCAGCTGCCTAATCATTGCAAATAAGTCGCGTTTTCTTTGCGACCAATAAAACATGAATGCCACATTTTTATCCATGCAAACACTTAAATTGTGCTCATTTTGTATTTCATTCTTTGACATTGAACGCTTTGCAGAACTCTCACGCCTCAAAATTTAGCATATCAATTATGCCGCGCATAAACTTCTAGTCATTCTTTTGCCAGCTTTGCTTGCGAATGATTAATTTTAAAAAGCGGACTTTTTTAATAAGGAAATGATGACTGCTACATACTCTAATAAAATATAAGTGCTATTAGGGATATGTATTTCAATAATACATATACAGGGGTGACACAGAAAACGCTTCCGCTCAAATTTCACTGCACTTTCATTTCACGGTGCCACAGACAAAAACGATCACTAGTTTTGATCGGGAAGAAAACGTCGCAAAACCCTCAAATCTGATGCTGCCACCTAGTCCTTCCTATTTAGATTTTTTGATTTCAGGGCTCTTTTAAATTAAAACAAGTTTAACTGCAAAATCCTTTTACATGTTGTGCAATTGGTGAAAAGATTTGAGAGCAGTTGTAATTCTGCCAGGTGGCAATGCCTTGAAAACGGCAAGTGCTGATAGATGGCAGAACCATAGTAAACCACTTCCGTTTCGTCAGATTGCGAGAAATGATCAGATGCACATCTGAGAAGCTTTCGCTGTATTGTCCCTTACTTATTTTCTGCCCCTGGAGCTCTTCTGTGGGTGCCGAAAAATTTAAATTGTTTTCCGGGCAAAATTTAATGGTTTTAAGTGTATTTTAATAAGCTAAAAACAGTCAATTACTATAAAATAATTTCAACAATGTAATTAAAACACAAATTCACTAGCGTTTTCTGTGGCACCCCTGATATTTTCAATAATTCCATACTTTGATTAGCATAAGTGAAGCTTATGGGTAGAGAGACATTGTTGTTGCTGCGTGTTCAAAATACTTATTTTATTTATTGAGCAGCTGTCATGAAATCAAAATTATTTCAACTTAAAATAGCGTAAAAATATAAAATTAAGAGTAGAATATATAGTTTTATGTAGATCTGGGAATATATTAACTTTTAAAAAAAAGTTAATGTTAAAGCTCAAGGAAGTTCAACAAAAAAATAAGTGGTTCAACGTTTGTTGCGTGGGTTGCAAAAAACCCTTCTTGCTTGCTGGCTTCTTAGAGTGAAGCTAGATAGAAAATGCGGAAGAGCTGTAGTCGTTGTGCTGCCTGTGGGGGGCAGCTGCAAAGGAGGTGCTCTAGCGTTTCCTTGACACCGAGATCCTTGCATTTTCTGCATTCGTCGTTGTCTGTTATGCCTAGTCTTTTTGCGTGTAGGCAGTGGCCTGTCAGAAGACCAACAAGTCTTCGGCAGTCATGCCTTTGTAGTTTTAACAAGTATTGCGTTAGTTTATCGTCGTATGTTTTGCACATTATTTTAGAGATTTTGCAGTGTCCACCTGTCCTTGTCTACCTCAGTGCTGCTGAATCCCGCGCCTTTGTTTAAATGTAGGAATATAGCGTTCACAAGGAGATTGGAACTTCCGCAGTGTTACTGTTGAGTCCCAATGCACCTTGTTTGGCTACAGTGTCTGCCAACTCATTTCCTTCGAAGCCCTGATGGCTTGAAATCCAGTAGATCCGCACTTTTTTGAAGGTTATGAATACATCTAGTGTTTATATGCTCGCCAGAACATTCCGAGAGCGAATATGTTTACTTTTTATACTCGATACCGAAGGTAAAGAGTATATTGGGTTTGTGCAATGTCCGTCATGGTGTCTGTCCGTCTGTATGAACGCAACTTTTTTCCACACCCTTCAAGCTAGAGACTTGAAACTTTGCAAATCTCTTTATCTATGGCATAGTGAATTAAAGTGTTAAGATTGGAGTTCTACCATAACTAGTGGGCTGGCAAATCGATAAACTCGATAACGCAAAATCGATAGATCCAGCTATTTCGCAAGCCCTTCCAGCTAGAACTACCAAATTTTGGGAGAAAATAGCTACTAACATCCCCCAAAAAACTGCATTTTGGAGCCACGCCCACTCATTCCGCCCGCAGCCCCCCGCAGTTTAGCACCAAAAATGCCCATATCTTCTACAGTTTTAGAGCTAGACCCATCAAATTTGGTGCCAAGATAGGTGATAATAACCCCCAAACAAACGTCAAAAAACTTAAGATGCTTTCCGTATCAATACTGCCCAACCTGCCCCAAACCGCCCCAATGCTTCACTTAAAACGGGAAGCGTGTATTTTCCAAAGCGTTAAAGCTAGAGTCACCAAATTTTGTAGGAAGATAGCTGCTAACGATCCCCAAAAAACTGCATCAAAGTTTTGGAGCCTCGCTACCCACACCACCCTCCCCAGTTCCCAAGCCCCCACTCCTTTTTGAAATTAAAAACGCCTATATTTTCCACAGCTTTTGAGCTCCTAGGATCGTGGGCGTGAATTTAAAATTGTTTCTTGGGGTCATACAGTCTGTTTCGACTATGGTTCTCCTTCCAATTGTACTATGCCCATAGTTGTGTACCGTTATGTATGTCCACGAAGTTCAGAAAGGTCTGTAATGCTTTTTTTTGGTGTTGTCCACAGCGCCCCTGTGATGCACGTAATTGCATGTCGCTGGGTTATTTCCATTCGTTTTAGTTATGTGGACCTCCTTGTGGCTTTCCACCTTACCAGTATTCCGTAGATCAGTATGGGGCGCACAATTGAGATTAGAATCCACTGTGTCAGTCTTGGTGAGAGTTCCCAAGTGCTACCCAACATCTTTAGCGATGTATAGAGTGCATTGGTGGCCTTCTTCACCCTTTGTTCCACATTGAGCTTCCCACTCAACTTGCTTTCCAATACTATCCCTAGGTATTTGATACTTCCTTTTGGATCAGACTTTTTATTGATTATTTTCGGTGGAAGTCCAGCGAGGTACCTTGTAGAGGTGGATAACTATCGATATTCGACGTCATCGATAGTATTTGATATTAATTTAAAACAATCGATAGTCGACAATAGTGCTATCGATAGCAGACGATAGTCCTGTTCACCATAATAGACATATTTACTTTGTTTTTGAGCAAATAAAATCTGAATCATTTATTAATGTTCTTTATCCAAAAGTTTTGGTTTAAGAATAAAATTATATCGACATTTTCTTCTTTGAGCCTGGTTCGCTTCTCCGAAACAATTTGGCCAGCATTGCTGAATACTCTTTCTGACTCAACGGATGTGGCGGGGATGCACAAGTATTTGTAAAACAGCGTTTAAAGCAAGGGCAAATCCGTGTTGTTCACTTGCGTACTAATTTAATGTAAACATTTTTTTCTTAAGAATTGATAATTCGTTGTTTAATTTTACCTTAATCCATAATAGTGGATCTATTTCTTGTGCGGCTATATCTCTCTCAAAGTATTGTCGTTTAACTATAATTGCATCTGACCGTGCGTTTCCATATGTGCTAATTGGTCTTTCATCTAAAAAATCAAATAATGCGTCCTGAGTTTTGGTCTCCGTTTCCAGTGCCAAATTGATTGGGTATTATTTGATCCCATTCACTAGCTCGTTTTCAAAAACTGTTGATGCGTGTTCAGCATTTTAACTGTACTGAAAACCATTCATTTTAAATCGTGGATCCAATATTGTAGCCGTCATGGTAACTGTCCGTTGCTAATAAAACTGTAGCAATGGCTTCATTTGTTGTTAATATATTATTGCATTATTGTATAGCAAGGGCTGTTAGAAAATGTCATAGGGTAAAAATTTTGAAGAGAATGTATGATCAGCAATAGCAAAACTGATATTTGACTCCCTTGGAAGACAAAATCTTGTTTTCTTGCTCAAGCGCAATTATGGGGGAATACAAATAGTTTTGTGGACAAGTGTTTGCAAAAGCCTAGTTTTTAGCTCAATATACTTGGTTGGCTAGGTGCATATCAGTTGCTAGTGGATGTGTATTGTGGGGTAGGACAGGTATCAAAAGGTCATAGAATACGTAAAGCAGGCAAGCTATTGTTCATATCCAAGAATCTTATTTATTGAAACAATAACTAAATTCAATAAACTAATCTTTTCTTTTTTATGCTAGTATATAGCAAGCAAACAGGTACAAAAAGGTGTTAACACATCGCTCGTGAGTTCTAACACTCATTAGTTTTTATACTCGATACCGAAGGTAAAGAGTATATTGGGTTTGTGCAATATCCGTCATGGTGTCTGTCCGTCTGTCCGTCTGTATGTTCGCAACTTTTTTCCACACCCTTCAAGTTAGAGACTTCAAACTTTGCAAATCTCTTTATCTATGGCATAGTAAATTAAAGTGTCAAGATTAGAGTTCTACGATAACTAGGGGGCTGGCAAATCGATAAACTCGATAACGCGAAATCGATAGATCCAGCTATTTCGCAAGCCCTTACAGCTAGAACTACCAAATTTGGGGAGAAAATAGCTATTTATAATTCCCAAAAAACTGCATCAAAAATTTTGGAGCCACGCCCACCCATACCGCCCCCAGCCCCCCTGCAGTTTAACACTAAAAATTACCATATCTTCTACAGTTTTTGAGCTAGAGCCACCAAATTTTGTGCCTGGATAGGTGATTATAGCCCCCAATAAAATGCATTAGAACTTTGGATGCAACGCCCATCTATACTGCCCTATCCGCCCTCAACCACCCCAACGCTTCGCTAAAAACGGTAGTGCGTGTATCTTCCATAGTGTTTGAGCTAGAGTCACAAAATTTGGTAGGTAGATAACTGGTAACGACCCCCCAAAAACTGCATCAAAGTTTTGGAGCCCCACCCACCCATTCCGCCCCCAGCCCCCCGCAGTTTAAAAACAGAAATGCTTATATCTCTTACAGTTTCTGAGTTAGAGCCACCAAATTTTGTGCCAAAATAGGTGATTATAGCCCCAAAATAAATGCATAAAAACTTTGGATGCCACGCCAATCCATACTGACCAAGCTGCCCCAAACCGCCCCAATGCTTCACTAAAAACGGGAATACGTGTATTTTCCAAAGCGTTAAGGCTAGAGTCACCAAATTTGGTAGGAAGATAGCTAATAACAATCCCCAAAAAACTGCATGAAAGTTTTGGAGCCACGCCCCCCCTGATCCCGAGCCCCCTTCAGTTTGAAATCAAAAACGCCTATATTTTCCACATTTTTTGAGCTAGAGCCGCCAAATTTGGTGCCAAGATAGGTGATGAAGAAACCCAAAAAAAGTGGATGGCGCCCCCCACCCATACCGCCCCCAGCCCCCCTTCCACCATATTCTACTAACTTTGAGCTAGAGCCACCAAATTTGGTATGAGGATAGCAATTAACATCATAAACAGATCTGCAGCAAAACTTTGGACGCCACGCCCCCCCTTACCAACCCCATCCCCCCTTCCCCCAAATTTTACTATTTTTGAGCTAGAGTCACCAAATTTGGTATGAGGATAGCAATTGACATCATACACAGATCTTCAGCTAAAATTTTGATGCCACGCCCCCTCCCCCCCATACCTCCCCCAGCCTACCATCCACCATATTCTTCTAACTTTGAGCTAGAATCACCAAATTTGGAAGGAAGATAGCTTTTTGGCATCCCCATCTGCACAAGACAATCTTTGAGGCAGCATACACCCCTGCAGCAGAATACACACCTGCCGTATCCACACACCATTGCAATCAGCTCTCTTTTAATCTGTTTTACTACTGGTATCGAGTATACCGCAGTCGGGTGCGTCCGACTGCAACGTTTCTACTTGTTTTATTAACAGTCTTATGTTAGGTATTTACAATTTGTGTTGGGTAAATCGGTGGTATTTGTGTGGGATGTATGTCTAGTTTATCTAGCTGTTTTTTTATTCTGTGGTATAGGTTGGTTTTTTATTAGGTATTCTAGATAGGATGTGTTTGAGTTTTACTATTTATTTATTTATTTAATGTCAGCTATGAGTTGCTGACAAATCAAAATTAATTCTAATTATAATATTACAAAGCATATTTAAATTAATTAATTGAAAAAATATGTATAACATTTTTATTTGAAATAAAATTCAAAATTAAGATAAAAAATTTAAAAAGTTAACGTTAACGCTCTGGGAAATTCAACATAAAAAATAACTGGTCCAACATTTGTTGCGTGGATTGAGAAAAACCCAGAAAAACCCAATCAGACCGGTGGAAGATTATTGATTAGTGGTTATGATTAGATAAGGCAGAAAGGATAGATAGTTTTAGTACTGGAATTGAGGTCTCCAAAGAGTTACGGGAATAAAGCCAGTTAAAGTCTGAACAAATAACACGAAATGGTTCATGAATTAAATAGTTGCTCGAGCACCGATTGAGGCTAAGTTGTGTACAGTAACGGGTGGATCTAATTGGAAGAGTTAAATTTATGCGACTCAAAAGAACTGATGTGTCATTTTCTCCATTAACTAGATTAGTGATGAATACTACACCATGCAAAATTCTACGGTTCAAGAGGGAAGGAAGATTAATTAAAAGAAGTCTACTTGAATACGGGGGTAGGTCTATCCCAGGAACCCAGTTAAAACTTCTAAGCGCAAACAGAAGAAATTTCTTCTGCACAGATTCAATTCTATTCTGGTGAATCCCGTATTGCGGGGACCACACACAAGATCCATACTCCAGTATGGGACGTACCAGGGATGTATATAACGCTTTAGTGGTGTATGGATCATTAAACTCTTTTGACCACCGCTTGATGAAGCCAAGTACATTTATGGCCCTATTGACAATCGACGATATGTGAAAATCAAATTTTAATTTGCTATCAAGAGTGATGCCTAAATCTTTAATTTGAAAAACGCGGACATGTGGTGAAGCATCAAGCAAGTAGTGAGCAGTATGAGGGGTACCTCGACAAAAGGATATGATTTTACATTTTGAACAATTTAAATTTAGTAATTTATAACGGCACCAGGCCGACAGTGCACCCAAGTCCGATTGTAGTAAGTTACATAGAGAATCATCAATATAGGTGAAACATAGCTTTACATCATCAGCAAACATAAATACACGAGAGTTAGTAATAACAGCAGGGAGATCGTTAACAAATAGATTAAATAGCAATGGTCCCAGGTGACTCTCCTGAGGATCACCAGAGGTAACATAAATAGATTTAGATACAGAAGATTTAAAAAACACTTTTTGTGTTCGGCCACACATGTACTCAGAAAGCCACGACTGGAGTTTAATTAATTTAATTTTTGAAGCAACAAAAAATGACTAACAGAATCAAATGCCTTACTAAAATCTGTGTAAACGACGTCAGTTTGCATTTTGGCCTAAAACCCTTTAATAAAAAGTGAGGTAAACTCGAGTAGGTTGGTGGTAGTAGATCTTCGCCTAACGAAACCTTGTTGATAAGGGGATAAAATTAAACTGCATAAGTGCTGCAATTGAGAGCATATAATTTTTTCAAAGACTTTCGGAATGGCAGACAACTTAGATATACCCCTATAGTTTTTAATGTTGGACTTAGAACAATTTTTATGGAGTTGAATAATAAAAGATTCCTTCCATATACCAGGAAACACAGCTGAATCAACCGATAAGTTAAATAATTTATGTAAAGGTTTGCAAAGTGAATCCGCACAGTATCTAAGTATACAACCTGGCACTCCATCTGGACCAGGCAAGAAGCCTGGTTTAATAGAGTTAAGGTCACTTATACCATGTTCTGATATACCAGTTAATATCGCGATTAGCGTCGTTGACGTGATTTAAGCGCTAATCATCTTGTAAACGCGCATTAAACTCATACAAGAACTGTCAAACGTAATCACTTCACTGACGTGTTTAACTTTTAATCATGATGATTATTGGAGTGCAACCCTGTGTTTGTTTAACAAAAACCACAGATGGCGCTTTTTTTTGCATATTTCAAAGCTGATTGCTATGAAAAAACTTAAATTTGCTAGAGAAATCATATGCGAACAGCTGTTATCTGTCACAAAAAGAACAAAGAAGTAATGGCAGCAAAAAAAAAAGAGTTAATTGGTGCGATGGTACTTTTATCCAGCACTTTTTCATTACAAATCCCTCACATATGGCTGCACGCAACTCGAGGTGCATTTTATATTGCATTTGCGCAATACTTATGTGTGCTCTTGATGTTTTGAGCAGATCCTCCATTATTTTTGCCATATCAAAAAATCTTATCATATAAAATATAATTTGAATAACATTTGGCGCCATCTTTATTCACTTTTCTTTAATTTAGATTTTTTCTGCTGTTTGCTATTCAGTTTGCTTGATTTATAAATGTAAACAAACAGCTGTCAAACTTAATCTTGTGCGAAACAGCTGTTTGATGTGTGAACGCATAAGTTTATCGCAAGCAGATTATCGTACTGACGAGATTAACTTTTCATAGTGTGAACATGGCATTAGTTAGGTACACTCAGTTATAATTGGGACATATATGCAATTTGACGTTTGCGCTTGAAATGGATAGGAATTATTGCGACTATACAAACTCGATGAGTATACTGATTGAAAATACTCCGCAAATAGATCAGCCACTGCCTGATCGGAATTTGCTTTTGTATTATCAAGGTAAAGCGAGGATGGCAAGCATGAAGATTTACGTTTTGAGTTTACAAATTTATAAAACTGTTTCGGATCGCGGAAAAAGTTTGATCTGCAACGATTGAGATAATTGTTATTACAAAAAGTGTTTAAGGAAATAAAATTTGACTTTGCAATTATATACGAGGATAAATCTATAGTATTTCCAGATTTTTTAAATATTTTATAGGATCTTGTTTTCACGTTTTTTAATTTTTATAGTTCCTTCGTAAACCAAGGTGGTTTATTTTCACTTGAAGGAACAGTGAGGGGAACACAGATATCCAAATGCGAATTCAAAGTCCTGTAAAAAATGGCAATGGCAGTTTCTATATCACTACAAGAATAAAGTTGAGACCAATTAGTATGCTGAAGCAAATCATTCAATTTAGTAAAGTCAGTTTTACGAAAGCAACGTGTCTTTAAAGAATTGTTAGATGCTGGTCTGAGGTTAAGAATGGGAGGTATCTTCAAGAAGCACTAGAGGGGATACTCTACTAACATTACTACAATCAGAATCAGAAACAAATATCAAATCTAACATTTTATTACTACTGTTATGCACCCTGTTAACTTGTGATACGCCTTACTCTAGTAGGCCATCGATAGAATAATCAGAAGTGGCCGGTAATTGCGCTGAAGATGTGTCATTCACAGACCATACAACATGTGGCAAATTAAAATCACCAACCACTATAAGTTGATCCATATCCGTCAACAACGACGCAACAAGTTGCAGGGCATTCAGATGGGATATGTAAATGTTATTATCAGAATGGGGAGGAATATATGAGCAAGTAATATACAATGAGCGGCCGCTACATAATATTTTAACACATAAGAACTCTATACCCGGATGATCATGAGAATGAATCTGTTCAGAGGAAATACAAGAGTCAACAGCTATGAGAACACCGCCCCCCTTGCCGGTGTTGCGATCGCATCTGTACAAGTTATACTTATTAGGCAAAACGGAATAATCAGATACATTAGGTTTTAACCAGGTTTCTGTGAATGCAACTATCTGTGAATCAAAGGATAAGCTGTTTACATAAAAGTTAGAAAGTTTAGTGTTAAGGCCTCGAACATTTTGATAGGCCAAGCTAACTACTTTTATTAGTTTTTTGCCGTCGAAGTTGAGGCAACAGGATGGATAACAGGCAGTGCACTACTGATTCTTATACCATTATTAACATTGTTTCGCCTGTTTACCTACTCCTTTACCACAAGCTTTGGTAGCCAAAACTTTTCAGAACAAACTGCACACAGGCTGTTGAAACAGAAAGATCGGGAAGTATGTTGTTCGGTTGAACGTTAGAGATTAGATTTCTAATAGGCGAGTTAAACAACATAAGCGGGCCAGCTGAAATACCCGTTGGGGGATTAATGCTAGGCACTAGAAGGGATTTAGTGGGCGGAACAGTTGGGACAGCAAGTGGGTTAGGACCCGGTTATCACCTTGCCATTTTTGAAGTTAGACTCTAGGTCTTTAAATGACATTTGCAGGTTGTTAAATGCAACATGCATAGCCTTAAAACCGGCATGAGTCTGCCTCATAAATTGGGAAGTTTCCTTCCCACCTCGTTGCATGGCTCACAATACTATTTCAGGCCTGTGTCAGCCAGCAAGCAGTCCCCAATTTTGGCTGTAAAGCCAGCACATTTCATGTGTATCATGTTATCGCACAATATACACAATATAAAATCTTGGTTGTTCCAACCAACTTGCAATTGGTACTGCAGCAAACCAGCATTATAATTTTATACAATAAAAAAATAAAAAAAAATTAATTATTTATAACAATTGATATGCAATATCAAAACAAGGTAATGTGCAAATTTAAGAGTAAGAATGTTTCGATGCAAAGAGCGCGACAAAACTGTAAAAAGATAAGCGAGAGAGCGTGGCAAATGCAACGGCAAGTACGCCGGATAAGAGCGGACGAAAGCTGCAGCAGACTGAATGCTGGGGAGCGAGAGCAAGAATAATTAGTGGACGAATATGTATATATGTACGTATGTTTTCTTTATTTTAAAGCAATGCAGCGTCAGTTCAGCTGCAAATTGAAATGACTATTAAGTTTGCAATATTATGTTATTCACACGTAAACATATACAAAGTATATCTGCGATCACTGCTAGTATTTTTTACCAAATAAAGCCGAAATAAACACCGTAAACAACACAGGAAAATAATAAATTACTGAGAGCACTCAAAAACACAACCGTCACCAACGAGAGACAAACGATTCTGTTAGTTATGTTTTTGTATATGTAGTGTTGGTTTGTATTTTTTGTGTGTCCTAGTCGTAGTCTTATTCGTTTTATATATTCGAGTCCAGGTATTTCGCTCTGATTTCGAATTTTTGTGTTGTTAGGGTTAATGTTTTTGTACCAGCTTGATGTTGGGTATTTCTGTGGTAATAATTTTTCTTTGAGGTGTTTGTTCATGTCTGTCATGTTTATATTGTTTGTGGTGATGAGTGGGAATTCCACTGAATTTTTGGCGTGTATGTCGGCGAACTCGTTTATGTCTGTTTTAATGGCTCGGAATCCAAGTTAGTTTTTTGTTTTGCTGTCTTATCAGTTGTATTCGTAAAGTTTTGGGATGATAGTGAGTCGGAGCATATTATCAATAGCATTTTCCCTTTTTTTGCAATATTATGTTGAGTGCTTCAAGTATACCTATTATTTCTGCTGTAAATATGGATGTGTAGGTTGGGAGAATCCCTCTTTTGATCACTGTGCCTTCTGTTGTAATGGCTAATGATGTGTTGTGGGTGGATTGTGACTCGTCGGTGTAGGTAAATTGTTATTGGGTGTGATTTTTTTTTAATTCTTGCAAGTGTTTTTGGAACACTTAAGGGTTGGTGGTGCTTTTGGTGTATTGATGTAGGGTTGTGTCTATAATATTGAGATTGAAGTTCCAGGGGGGTCCATTTGCTTTTATTATTTTGGTGGGTTGAAAAGGGATGCTGTTTGTGAGAAAGTTGTTAATTATTCCAGAGATGGCTGAGTTGATTTTTTTTTTGCATATATGTGTGTGCTGGTATTGTTTATTATTGAGTGTATTGGTGAGTTTTTGGAGAATATGAGGTTTTGGGATGCTTTTCTGGTAAGGAGAATAAATCTATGGGTAATGTGGCGTAGGTTTGCATTTGTTAGTAAGTCGTTAATCGGTATTGTCTTATATGCGCCAAGTGCTGTTTTTATTCCACTGTTAATAATTGTTTGTATTTTTTTTAAGTTGGTGTAGAGAGTGTGTCCGTAGAATATTAGACCGAAGTCAATTTTTGATTGAACTAATGTTGCAAAGATGGTGATGAGGGTGGAAGTGTTGCAATTGAATTTTGAGGATTAAATTCAGTTCATAATCTCACAAGTCTGGAAATATTTTAAGAGATCTGATGACAGAAATCTTGCAAAGTGCCTTAACTGCGGAAAGGAGTATAAAACCAGCGGAAATACATAAAATTTATACATTTAGTTTAGTTTAGTTTATTATTAATTAACATCCTAGTTCTACAAGTTTCAAGAAACTTAAATTTAAGGCACTAGTCACTAAAACATAAGTCAGAAGGTGGAAAAAAATAATTTAAACTATAAAAAGGAAATTGAAAGAACAGTCACGGGAGATTAACAGTTATAAGCTTAGTTTTAGTGTTTGTATACGTATGTATAAATTAAAAGAAATCACTTTATTAATTAATCAAAGGATTATCTTTATTAACTCTTTATTTATTAGTTAAAGAATTATTACGATTTGTTTTTATACCCTGAACCCATAAACTGGGTAAATCAGGGTATAATGGTTTTGTGCAAAAGTATGTAACAGGCAGAAGGAAGCATCTCCGACCCCATAAAGTATATATATTCTTGATCAGTATCAATAGCCGAGTCGATATGGCCATGTCCGTCTGTCAGTACGTCTGTCCGTCTGTCTGTCTGTCCGTCTGTCCGTCTGTATGAACGCGTAGATCTCAGAGACTACAAGAGCTAGAGACTTCAGATTTGGAATATAAGTTCTCCTATACCATGAGCAGAACAAGTTTGCTTCAAATTATCGATAACTACTCTGGTTTTCGATATACACATGGAATCGATAACAAAAAAATATCGAATTTGGAAAATGTAAAAAAGGGGTTAGTGTAATGGGTAACGATAGAACTTTTCTCAAAATTTAGTCCAAATCGGTTAAGAAACACCAGAGATATCGTAAAGTTAAGTCAGTTATGAGTTTTGTTTAAAGTGATCATTATTTGAAGCGTACTTTTAGGACGCAAGGCCTGGAACTGGGTTCAGGGTATCTTCTGGTCGGGCTATCCCGACTAGAGCCTTCTTACTTGTTATTAATACGTTCGTTTGAACGTTAAGAGAACAAATTTAAAACTAAAGCTATGTCAGGCTGCAGCGCACCATGAAGCCACCGCTGTCGGCCGGAATGTCAGCAGAATGCTGAGTTGACGTCTCCAGCGGGCGATCAGGCTGCTTGCGCGTGTGCGGCTCCGGTTTCAACTGCAACTCCGTCGCGACGGCATCCGGCGCAATGACGTTGTCAGCAAACTCAAGCTTGCGCGTGTTAACTTATATATTAAAATTATTTTAAAATTTTTTATTTTTAAGCGTTAGGTATTATTTTGTAAGTGCAGCAGAAGGCTGCTTTTAAATTGTGGTGCGCTTCTTATTATCTTTAGGTCGTGCGGTAAGTTGTTCCACACGCGAACAGTGTGTATGAAGTATTGTTGTTCAGAGACAGATAATCGATGGCGTACAATTGCTAAATTATTTGTCCGACGTGAAGTTAAAAAAGTCAATTTATTATAAAGATAACTGGGCTCTTTTGTATTTATAACTTTGTGTAACAATATTAGTGCTCTAAGTTGGATCCAAGTTTGCAAAGTAAGATTATATATTTTGAATGCATATGGAGTAACGTGGTCTCTTCTTCCTAAATTAAACACATAACGCGCAATTCTATTAAAGACAACATTGAGCCTGAGCTTACTAGCAGCGTCTGGGTTTGAAAAAATTCCCACTCCATAGAAGAGAGTTGGTATAAGGTAGGTCTTAGTGACAATGAGTTTAATAGTAGTTGGTAAAAGGTGCTGTGTCAGGTACAACATTCTTAAGGCTGCATAAGTTCTACTTATGTATTTAAATATGTGGTCACTCCAAGTCAGACTCGTATTAAATATTATGCCTAGGTTGGCTACCCTGTCTACGTAGTCAATAGAATTATGGTCAGTTTTAATTTTTTCTAAGTTTAAAGTGTCTATGGACTTTTTCTATATAACTACACACTTAGTTTTGGTCGTGTTTAGACCAAGGCCATTATTTCGTGACCACTCGCTCACCTTAACCAATTCTCTATTAGTTACCCTTACACATTCTTCAATTCTGGACAATGGATACAACAATACAACTGCACATCATCAGCATACATATGGACATTACATTCAGACAAGACATTGGGCAAATCATTAACATAACACGAGTACAGTAATGGCCCAAGAACTGATCCTTGTGGCACTCCACGGCTTAAAGAAGGAAATGACGACGAACTTGACGGTGTAACAACGGATTGAAGACGGTTTACTAGGTATGAGCGTAATAATGAATCGGCTGTGGCTGTAAAACTATAAAGCTTCTTCATTTTTGTGCAAAGGATATCATGGTTGACAGTATCAAAAGCTTTGCTATAGTCAAGCAGTGTCAAGAACGTAACATTGCCATCATCCATGCCTCTACGTATGTCCTCAACAATATTAAGGATTGCTGTAGTGCAGCTTCTGTTTTTCCTAAATCCGGATTGGTTATTGCTGAGAAGACTGTTGGTAACCATATATTCATTTATTTGATTTGCTAGTAAATTTTCAAACACTTTGGATAGATAAGGAAGTACTGAGATTGGTCTGAAATCTCCATTGCCCTTAGGGACAGGGATAATCTTGGCTAGTTTTATTTGTTCAGGAAATACAGATGTAGTAATTGCTATATTCACAACATGTGTACCGTGATTTAAAATTGACGGAATTCAAATTTTGACAAATTTTTGATTTATATCATCAAGTCCAACTGCATTTGATTTGATATTTAACACAGATTCAAGTACTTCATAATTACTGACACACCTAAAACTAAAGCTAATATCACAGTTAGGAGGATCACAGTTAAGGTATTCATTGGCTAGGGCCTCAGGTACAGCACAGTTGACGAATTTTTGATTAAGCTCTTCAGCACTAACTTTGACACTGGCTCTAACTTTTTGCTTTCCCACTCCAATTTCATTTATAATTCTCCATTTATCTTTTGACGAAATGGATTGTTGAAATTTATGGGAATAGAACCGCTTCTTGCCATCATTAATCAATTTAACAACTGCGCGTCGTAAGCTTTTAAATGTATCATACAAAAAGTCAGTCTTAAATCTCTTCCATTTGTTGTAGGCTTCATTTCTTTTTACTATTGCTCTTCTAACCAAATGTGTTAGCCAGGGCTTCTCACTAGGCTGGGGAAGTTTAGATTTCAATGGGACACAAGTATTATAAAGATCTATTATCCTACCCTGCAGAGATTCAACCTGATCGTCAGCTGTGGTCATGTTATATATTAAGGTCCAGTCATATTTATTAAATTCGTCAGATAAAAAGATCATATCTATATTTCTAAAGTCTCTGTATTTATATTTCAGGTCCAACTTATTAATACAAACATCATACGACACAAAAACAAGATCATGTTTGGAAAAACAAGGGACGGAAATTTGGTCATACATAAGAGTTTTTAAAGAACTACTAACAAAGACCAGATCCAAGAGTGTACTGCAAATAGAAGTAAAATGGGTTGGATTAGTCGAATTGACTAAGTGTAAGCCAAGTGATTCCATATTGTTGGTGAGATCATATTGGTACAATACATTCCTATTAAAATCCCCCAGGATTGCAATGTCGACGTATGCAGTAGTGAACATAGAAATTGACGAAATTATATTTGTGTATGACGCTGCACGATTCGGACGATAAACACAACCAACAAGCGTTTTACAAAGATACTGTGGGCAGCTTATTTCCACAAAAACAAACTCAGTTGTACTTCCTTCTTCATGCGTACACAACAACTTGGATCGCAGCTTATTATTAACAAAAATTGCCACGCCCCCTCCATGCCCAACACGATCTGCACGAAATACAGTAAAACCTTCACATGAAACTAACAGATCACACATTTGAGTCACTAACCATGTCTCCGATACACACACAACAGCAACATTTGACTTAACATATATCTAAACTAATCCATCTTTCTGACCAAACTTTAATATGGCAAATGTTAAGCCCATTGTGTTGCTAAGCTAAAATTCTAATCATTACATTACTGTTCGCCATTGGATCAATCATATTATCCAACATATCTGATGAGACCTAATTTTAGAAACGCACCAAAAAAACTTAAAGCTAATACCCAACGCACTATAATTTAAATGTTTACAAATAAAATGGTTTTGGTTACAAAAATAAATTAATATGCAGACTCTTACATGTTTATTGGGAACGAAATAAGTTCCCCACAGATGACGAGGCCTGGTTTGAAGAGCCATTGTTGTCCGCCACTCCGATATTGGAAAGAGATAAAAGCATTCAGATGCAACACCGCAATGTCTAACGAACAAAGTATTGAAGCTGGTGTTCCACAAGGCAGCGTACTCGGACTAACACTATTCGAACTGTTCACAGCAGACATCCCTATAAGTACCAGATTGACAACTTCTACCTTTGCTGATAATACAGCCATTCTCAGCCATCTGGAGCGGCTCAATACAAGAAACAGCGCAACTAGCCCACCATCTCGTCAACGATTAGAATGGTTATCCGACTGGCGAATCAGGGTAAACGATCAAAAATGTAAACAAGTACCTTTCACCCTTAACATGCAAGATTGTCCACCACTCTCGTCAAACAACACAGCACTTCCAAAAGCAAACTAGGTTACGTATCTGGGCGTACACCATGATAGAAGACTTACATGGCGCCAACACAGTGAAGCTAAGAGAACACACCTCAAACTGAAAGCCAATAGCCTCCATTGGCTTATCAATGCCCGCTCTCCCCTTAGTCTGGATTACAAGGTCCTCCTCTACAGCTCTGTTCTAAAACCAATCTGGACCTATGGCTCACAGTTATAGGGGAACGCTTGCAACAGCAGCATCGATAATGTCCAGAGAGACACGTCGAAGATCTTGAGAACCATCACCGGAGCACCGTGGTATGTTCGAAACGAAAACATTCAGAGAGACTTAAACATCCAACCAGTCAAGGAGTTAATAGCGGAACAAAAAATTAAATACTTTAGCAAGCTCTCACTGCACCCTAATCATCTCGCGAGAGGTCTTACAAGACTTTGCAGCCGATCCCGCCTTCGTCGTAATGACTTACTAACCCAGCGATGATTCTTAGGGACGTGCACTCAGAATACAGTCCTATAATGAACTGAAAGCTAAGTTATATTAATAAGGTTTGTACACTTATTGTGAGTTTTCTAATCACAAGAAAATATTCAATAAATAAAACAAGCAAACTGAAAAAAAAAAAAAATGTCATAAATAGCCCAGAAATGCACAGAGCACATTTTTGGATAATTGATAAATATCGATTTACCCGGCCAAACGCAAAGCTAATAGGACAATTTTGTTGATCAATTTTTATACTTTTTAGTTCTATCGATAGAATTAAAAATAATGGTGATCCGTTTCATAGTTTTTGAGATTTTTTATCTCAAAGCCGACCAAATTACCTTATATTGTGATTTTAATTTAACACTGAAAATCAGACGACTTTTAAGGGCTTTATGTTCAATTAAAAATCTATAGATAGAAGATTTGAAATCGTTGGAGAAATTCCTATAAAAAAGGTTCATTCAATATTTTGTTACGGCAAAAATTTTTTTTTGATTTTTGCAACGAAATTCAGAGAAAGCCTCGCTGTGCGGCATAAGCATGTTGCTTTTTATGATTTTAGCACTTTGCCGGGCTGTTACCCGACAGCGAAAATCTTTTTACTACCGCACTGCGGCCAAGGACCGGGTGTGTGTGTTAGTGTATGTGTGCGAGTGCGAGTTAGGTCAACCACTTGGTTTGCAAATAAATTATGTATGTATAAGGAGCCAGCCACTTGATTGGCACTTTCAAGGGTCACAATCGCACGTAAAGTCGTTCATCTCGTCAGTGTTTTGATCATGATCCTCTTTTTGGCTTTAACATTTACCACCTCTCTCTCTCTCTCACCCTAACCTCATCAAAATTTGTTGTGTGTGTAAAACTTACTGTGATATAAACTTACTTGAGTTTGTTTCTTCCGCTAACAAATTCAAATATTTAGTAATGATTTTTTCATCTCTATAATGTTGATGTTTATTGACATAAGTATTTAAATACTTACTCGCTTACAAAAACTTTAGACTTTGATCTAAACCATAAGGCCGAGAAGAATAAAAAAAAATTGACAGCCTGTGTCAGATCACACGGGCGCATAGGTTAGCCGTAGAATACGTCTGTCCTTGTGCGACAAAAATTATGAAGCGGTAGCCTAATAACAACAACCACATAGATGTTTTATTTTGTGTTTGTTGTCATTTGGCTATTTTTTTCCTTTTTACTGCAATACTGGTTAGCATCTCTGATATAAATTTAACAAACATTGACATGAAATAGAAATATATATTTACATAATTTATTACATCAAAATTGTTTTTTATATAATAATTTCGAATATTTAATTTTAAAACACAACTTACCTGAACTTCTATTCCGTAAATTTAAAATATTCACTCTGTTACGCAGCGAAGCTACGTTTCTTTTTACAGGCGGCATTGTTCAATATTCATTTAAATTAAATTAAATTAACTTAATTCACAGTAACTGTTCACAAGATGCGAAAATCAGGTTTGCCACCTTGAAGGCGAATTATCGATAGTTTAGTTCCCGATAGTTTATATGATATTTTTGCACGGGCGTATGAATTGTTTTGGCTCAAAACCATAATTAAATGTGCAACAAAAACAATAAAACATGATTTCGAAAACTTGCACGCAAATTTCAGAATTGGGGTAAACATATTTTATTGTGTTATAATTGTTTGGGGCTGACCCTTAAGCTGAGCTTGTTCACCCCTGGCACGGAAGAATGTATGTATGAAAATTTAATTATGCCCGAATATCTTAATGAAATTTCCACATTTAGAAGCTATCAGTCATGACCGCATGTATATCAAACGAAAGGAAATCAAGTCTTCTTTGTATTAAAAAAAGTTTTAATCGATTCTCTGGCGGAATTTTTGAGCAATGTGCAATTGAAAAAAAAGTAGTGATTTTTGCACTGATTTTTTGCCTTAAAAAGTTATATATTTGGCAAAATTATTAGAAATTTGAATGTGGGAATGTTTGTTTACCTCATCTCAACTTAAATTCGAAAAACTCAGATTAATTGATTGATTATTGAGATTGCTAGAGCAATCTAAAGTCTTCAAAATGAAGCAAAATTTTGCATGTTTTTGGTCTCATTTTTTCAATAGAAAATGTAATCACTTCATATATATATATAGCTTAAAATAAAGGTTGAAGCCTTAGCTTTAAAATGAAATTAATTTGAGGAAAATCTATTCATTAGTTCATTAGCAATGAGCGATTTTGGGAAGCAACCATATTACAACAACAACTTTTTTGGATAGCACACTCATACCGAAACGTAAGACGTATTCTACGTCAAAAAAAAAATCGCACCCAATACAAATTTACCTACACCGACGGGTCGAAAACCACCCACAACATTTTCCATCACAACAGAAGACACAGTGATCAAAAAAGGGATTCTCCCGACCTACACATCCATATTTACAGAAAAAATAAAAGCTTTACTTGAAGCACTCAACATAATACTGCAAAATAAGAGAAAAGCCTGTGTTAGCCCTAGAATACGTCTGTCCATGTGCTACAAAATTTATGAAGCGGTAGCCTAATAACAACCACATAGATGTTTTATTTCAACTGTGTTTGTTGTCATTTTGCTAGTTTTTTGATTTTTACTGCAACACTGGTTAGCATCTCTGATATAAATAATACAAACATTGACTTGAAATATAGATATGATATAATTTAATAAATCAAAATTTCTGCATAATAAAATCTAACATTTTTTTTTGTTTTAATTTTTATTTAATGCAATAACTTTGTTACTGTTCACAAGTTGCGAAAATCAGGGCTGCCACCGTGAAGAAGAATTATCGATAGTTTCGTTCCCGATAGTTTATATGATATATTTGCACGGGCATATGAATTGTTTTGGTGCAAAACCATAATTAAATGTGCAACAAAAACAATTAAACATGATTTCGAAAACTTGAACGCAAATTTCTGAATCTATAAAATTGGGGTAAACATATTTTATTGTGATATAATTGTTTGGAACTGACGCTACAGCTGAGCTTGATCATTTACACGCCTGGTACTGAAGAAATTATGTATGAAAATTTAATTATGCCCAAATATCTTAAGGAAATTTCCACATTTAGAATGTATCAGTCATAAGCGCATAGTCTACTTTGTATTAAAAAAGTTTTAATCGATTCTATTGCTGAATTTTTGAGCAATTTGCAGTTGAAAAAAGGTGATTTTTGCACTGATCTATTGCCTGAAAAAGTTATATATTTGGCAAGAGTATAAAAAATTTGAATTAGGGAATGTTTGTGTACCTCATCTCAACTTAAATTCTAAAAAAATCCGAGTAATTGATTGATTATTGAGATTGCTAGAGCAATTTAAAGTCTTCAAAATGAAGCAAAATTTTGCATATTTTTGGTCTCATTTTTTTAATAAAAAATGTAATCACTACATATATATACAGTGGCTCGCAGCTTATTTCAACCAGCACCTTAAAAAATATTTGGTTGTCTATAAAATCGAAACTAAAAGGGATAACAAAATAATTTAAATGCCAGTTGTTAGTCTGATGTTTCAAGTTATCAAATATGACTTCATTTATTTTTTAAATATTTTTCCAATATTTTATAACAATTAAAAACTAAAAAATCAACCAAAATCAATGTCGCAGCTTATTTCAACCACATATTTTGCAGCTGAGAAATGATCCGTTATTTTACAATGCAACGGTGGTTTTTTTTTCTACGCTTTAGTCATTATTTTCGCAGTATGGTAAAACATATTTCTTCTTAATTTTGAGAGTGGATCGTGCAGAAAAGTTAACTTAGCGAAATGGGACCACGCACAACAATTGAGCAGCGAGAACTTGTTCTCTGCCACTTCAAAACAGGCTATTCGCGCCGAAAAATTGGGGCGATGGTGGGTCTGAGTGATTCTACAGTCCAGAGTATAATTTACCGATTTGTCCGAGAGAATAGAACCCATGATAAGGGTAGAAATGCCCCGAACAAAATATTCAATTCTACCGACGAGCGCTATATTGTGCGAAAAATTCGGCAGAATCCGAGGCTTTCGGCTCCAAAAGTAGCCAGTGAAGTTGAGGCAGAGTTGGGCAAGTCATGCCACCCAGAAACGATTCGCCGTGTGCTTCGGGAGCACGATTTTAATGGCAGAATACCGCGCAAGAAGCCTTTTATAAACGATAAAAATAAGAAGTGTCGTTTTACGTTTGCAAAGGAGCACTTGCGCAAGGATATTGGTTTCTGGAATACAGTGCTATTCTGTGATGAGTCTAAATTTAATATTTTTGGATCAGATGGAGCCTCATATGTGTGGCGTAAGAAGAACACAGAACTGGAAGCAAAAAACTTAAAGGCTACAGTGAAGCATGGTGGTGGCAGTGTGATGGTGTGGGCCTGTATATCGGCAGCCGGCGTCGGAAACTTGACGTTCATTGAGACGACAATGGACAAAACTAAATACCTTGACATTTTGAAGGAGAATTTGCTTAAAAGTGCTGAGCAACTTGGAATTCGGGATGTTTTCCGATTTTACCAAGACAATGACCCAAAACATACGGCGGGCATTGTGCAAACCAGGCTGATTTGGAACTGTCCGCATGTTATTAAACCACCAGCCCAGTCACCAGACATGAACGTTATTGAAAATTTGTGGTCCATTTTGGATACAAATATCCGAAAACGAAAAATTTCAAACAAATCAGACCTTAAAACTGCATTGCTTGAAGAATGGGCAGAAATTACGCCACAAGTCACCCAAAAGTTGGTCGAATCCATGCCAAATAGGCTTAAAATGTTATTCGACCAAAAGGGTGGTCATACCAAGTACTAACTTTTGTTGTTTATTCAAAAAGTTTGTTGTAATAATGTAATTTTGATAGTGGTTGAAATAAGCTGCGACATTGATTTTGGTTGATTTTTTAGTTTTTAATTGTTATAAAATATTGGAAAAATATTTAAAAAATAAATGAAGTCATATTTGATAACTTGAAACATCAGACTAACAACTGGCATTTAAATTATTTTGTTATCCCTTTTAGTTTCGATTTTATAGACAAGCAAATATTTTTTAAGGTGCTGGTTGAAATAAGCTGCGAGCCACTGTTTATATAGTTTAAATAAAGGTTGAAGCCTTGGCTATAAAATGAAATTAATTTGAGCAAAATCTATTCATTAGTTCATGAGCAATGGGCGATTTTGTGAAGCACCCATATTACAACAGCAACTTTTTTGGATAGCACACTCATTACCGTAACGTAAGACGTATTCTACGTCAAAAACGGTAAATGGATCATATGCTTCGACTTACTATCATCCTTAAAAGCAATACAAAACATCGACAGCCTCAGCTACTACCCAAAAACTGCACGAACACAACTGACAAGACACCAAAACAAAGTAAAACTTATGTGGATTTCGAGCGACATAAACATAAAAGGCAACGAGTTCACCGACATACACGCCGAAAATGCAGTGAAATCCCCACTGATCACCACTAACAATATTAACATGACAGACATAACCAATTACCTCAAAGAAATACTATTACCACAGAGATACCCATCATCAAGCTGGAACAAAAACATTAACCCTTTAACAACACAAAAATTCTACAAATTCTCAAAGCCATATATCAGAATGAAATACCCAGACTCGACCAAATAAAACTAAAAGACAACGACTGGGACACACAAAAATAACAAACAAACACTACATTGACAAAAACAAAACCAACACCTGCCCCCTTTGCCAAACAATTCCCCAATAGACCTCAATTACATCCTAACCCAATGCCCATCCCTAACAACAGCCTGAAACGAAAATCTCCAAAATAATAAGCCAATAGTCATCCTAAAAAACCCATCCATAGACAACATCAAACTCATAATAGATTTACAAAAAAAAAACCAACCTCTTTCAAAATACATAAATACAACGAGATCTCACCACCGATCTACCCAACCCAAATTGTAAATACCTAACATAAGACTGTTATTGCAATTGTTACTATTTTGTGTTAAATAAAAAGTCCGTTTGTGTTATTTAGCTTTAATTAACTGTTTGTTTGATATTTCTTGTTTTATGCTTTCGCACATGCACATACCAGCCTCGGAGAGATTCACGTTAAGTAAGAGATCGGTTTATCGATTAGCTTAACTCAAGTCATGAGCGAGGCAGTGTGACCGTATTCATATTAAGTTATGTTAGTTTTGATTTTATATGCCAACACGCCCCCTCAAAAATAATATTGCAAAAATTTATATTCATTAAGAAATTTAACATAAAAGAATTAACTAGTTTACCAAGTACTGGTGTGCATTCTGGGGAGTTACAATACAATATAATGATCCAGCATTCGCTATGTAGATATTGGCAAAACCCAGGAAAACCCAATCAAGTCATTCTTAATATATAAAAGTATTCATTGTTTACCATTATATGTCTTATTTTGATAATATGGTAATATTTCATTTCAATCAAATCAAATTCAAACTTCATTATTGATTATAATATTATTATATTATATTATATCATATATACTATAAGGCTTCTATTACAGCTTCGAACAAAAAATGTATTCTGCTTAAGTTGAAGAAGCTGCTAATGAATTTTGCCTTTATGTATATATTTTTTTATAGGGCCTCGGGCCTAAAAATCATTTCCGGGCTTTTTACAAGTGAGCCCCGGCCTTAGCTCAAAAACCCGGCAAGCCGGGCAGGCTGCAAAAGCCCGTCAGGCCCGAAACGACACTGTGCCCGTCCTAACACAAAAGCACTATGCAACACTTATTTCTTATACTTAGATTAAATATCGCAGTCAGAGGTGTTAGTCCACCTCTGTGCTACTAAATTCCTTGCCTGTGCTTCCGTTTGGTCATGAAGCGATCGGCTATTTTCACTTTATTTTTCCTTACTGTCATTGAGGACTTCTACATGATCACCATTTTTACTCTTATTCAGAACATTTGTTTGATCATCTTCCTTACTATCATTCAGGAAGTTTAATTCATTAGATTTATCATTTTCCTTACTCTCATTCAGGACTTCTATATTTTCACTTCCCTTACTATCATTCAGGCAGTGAGATTGATCACATTCCTTACTTATTCTCAATTCTAA
The DNA here is from genome assembly GCA_035044585.1 of Scaptomyza polygonia. Classification (NCBI taxonomy): domain Eukaryota; kingdom Metazoa; phylum Arthropoda; class Insecta; order Diptera; family Drosophilidae; genus Scaptomyza; species Scaptomyza polygonia. Next base: position 47,230 of record JAWNNU010000722.1, on the reverse strand, counting down.
TTCCTTAACCACAGCTCTAGAATTTACCATATTTGATTCATCTATTGTAACATCTCTTGCAACAATAAATTTTTCATTATTTGAATCCCATAGTGTAAAACCATTTGATTCAAAGCCAACCAGTATTGTTTTAAATGCCTTTTCATCAAATTTCCTCTTTCTAATTTTAATAGGAACATAAACTGTTGACCCAAATATTCTTAGACGTTTTAAATTTGGCTTTCTGTCATGCCACATCTAATATGGTGTTTTAGTGCAATTACCAAGAGCTCTACTTGGAGTTCTGTTAGTTAGATATGTGGCAGTCAACACAGCTTCACCCCAGAAGGTTTTATATAGTTTGGCACCATTTACCATAGCACGCGCTTTTTCGGTGAGTGTTCTTATCATTCTTTCCGAGCCATTGTTGTCCGCCACTCCGATATTGGAAAGAGATAAAAGCTCCTCCATGCTCTTAATGCAAATGCATTCGCCACCTTCGCCTTGCCTGACATACACCTGAGCAGAGCGCGTAAAGACCGCTGAGAAAGCTTTATGCTTTTTAAGCTTAAGCGCCTCTTTAAATATGTTATAATTGAGCTTTGACAGCTGTTCATTGATGTAGAAGGGCGCTTGAGAGTTGAGACCCAAGAGATTAAGACTCAGTGGCATCTTAGAGCTTCGTCGGTGTGCTCCCGCGGCGTGTAGTAGTGCCTTTTTGTCTCGCAAGCTGACAAACCTAACGATCACAATTGGATCTAAAACGGTATGTGTCGGGCCGCGTGGTTTTACTCTGAACACATCACTTATTCTCGGCGGCGGGGAAGTGAGTTCGAGTGAGAAAAATAAATTGTTCATAATCGTTTTTAAGTTTTCGTCATCACTCATTGGGATACCATGAATGTTTGCGATGCTTGCATTCTCCTCTGCCATCTGCTGTACTCTCAGTTTTGCCTCAAGATCAGACACCCTTTCCCGCAGTGCCTGCATGTTTTCGGCCTCAAGATGCTCAACTCTCTTGGCAAGTAGTTCAAGCTCACCTGCCATACCGTTGAGCTTGGTGTCGAGCTCCTTTAGAATTCTCCCTTCAGCTTCACGTATGTTCGTGCTAATGAGCTTCGCCTGTTCAGTGAACCACGCGTTGATCAGCTCTACCAGAAGTGGAGATAGTGCATCCGAGGTGCGGTCAGCGCGATCAGGTCAACTCGCTTCGCACACGTTTTGCAGCTGTTTTCGACATGTCATATTCGTTATCTCTCACTCGCGATTATGCTATTTGCTTATGCAGTTATGATTATGGTTATGAGTTTTTCTTTATTTTGTGTTTCGAGTGTTTCAGCTTATAGCTTACGAGAGTAACTCTCACAGATTGTTATTGTTGTTTTGTTTATAGCTTCCGCCTAGTTTGCTCATATTTGCTGCCAAAGTTCTTGCTCTTTAGTTGTTTGTTATTGTAATTTATGTTTCCCGCGTCAAGCTGGGAGCAAAGTTAAATTGATTGTTTTTCGTTAATTGTGTATTAATTTAACACAACATTTAACAGATAATATGTAGATCACAACTAAATGTTCCTTTTCTGTTTTTTTAAAAATGACTTTTTGGCACAAAAAAACGAAAAAAACACGGTACGCAAAATAAAAGCGTCTGCTTAAGCTGGCGGCGGCTTTTGAAAAAGGTTCCATCCCAGTTTGGAAATTCATGCCCCAGATTCTAGCACTCCTGCTGCAGCAACTTTGACGGATACCGACAACATCGCGTCTACAAGCAGCAGCTGTAGATCGAGTGTGCATTCAGTAGCTTCTTACTTTAAGAGAGCCATCTTTTACGATACTAATTCAAAGCGAAAGAATTACATTGACAGGGCTTTAGCCGAAAGAATGACATTGACAGGGCCTTAGCCGAAATGATTGCCAAGTGTGCAGCCATAAAACATAGTGGAAAATTAAGGCTTTGTTAATTACAGTCAGGTATTAGGTCCCAGATATAAGCTCCCAAGCAAAACACATTTAAGAGATGTGCTGATGCTAAATATGTTCAAAGAAACTTCTGCTAAATTGTCAACGATGCTAGAAGATATTTCGCATATTTCGATCACATGTGACTAGTGGACATCGAGGGCCAACGCCAGCTTCTTGACAGTCACAGGTCACTTTGTTTATGATTATAATTTAAAAACAGCATCATTAGCCACAAGAAAACTCTTGAACACAACAAATCATTCTGTGCAAAATATTGCAAACACTTTGCAAGATATATTAAATTATTGGAAGGTCATCAATAAAAGCGTTTGTATTGTGACAGATAACGCCAGCTCAATGCTGAAAGCATGTGAGATATTATATATACAAAATCGTTCATGCTTTGCGCATACCTTAAATCTGGTGGTCCAAGATTTGTTAAAATTCGACGACGATTTATTAAAAACGTTGTTTACAAAGTGTAAAACAATAGTTAAATTTTTTAAGCAGAGCACCATAGCGGGTGAAAAATTTAAAATGGCTCAAGAAGACTTCTCTGACACATTGTTACAAGAAATGTCAACAAGGTGGAACGGTTTCTACCTTACAAAACCACCGCTACCATTAACTGCTGAAGAAATCAATATATTAAAAGACGTAAAAAAATATTGGCTTTTTTCCAACAAGCGAAAAAATTTCTGGTGGAAAATATGTGACGCTTGCTCTCATAATACCGATGGCATGTGGACTCTACCGCAAGGTTGAAAAACTTTTGCCACAATTAAAAAGTTGCAAGGAAAAATAATGCGAAACACTTTATTAGAGTCTATAAAAAACGTCTTTCCATTTATGAGCAACGGACAGTAACCATGACGGCTACAATATTGGATCCACGATTTAAAATGAATGGTTTTTTTTAAGTACAGTTAAAATGCTGAACACGCATCAACCGTTTTTGAAAACGAGCTAGTGAATTTGATCAAACAATACCCAATCAGTTTGGCACTGGCAACGGAGACCAACACTCAGGACGCATTATTTGATTTTTTAGATGAAAGACCAATTAGCACATATGGAAACGCACGGTCAGATGCAATTATAGTTAAACGACAATACTTTGAGAGAGATATAGCCGCACAAGAAATAGATCCACTATTATGGATTAAGGTAAAATTAAACAACGAATTATCAATTCTTAAGAAAAAAATGTTTACATTAAATTAGTACGCAGGTGAACAACACGGATTTGCCCTTGCTTTAAACGCTGTTTTACAAATACTTGTGCATCCCCGCCACATCCGTTGAGTCAGAGAGAGTATTCAGCAATGCTGGCCAAATTGTTTCGGAGAAGCGAACCAGGCTCAAAAAAGAAAATGTCGATATAATTTTATTCTTAAACCAAAACTTTTGGATAAAGAACATTAATAAATGATTCAGATTTTAATTGCTCAAAAACAAAGTAAATATGTCTATTATGGTGAACAGGACTATCGTCTGCTATCGATAGCACTATTGTCGACTATCGATTGTTTTTAAATTAATATCAAATACTGTCGATGACGTCGAATATCGATAGTTCTCCACCTCTACAAGGTACCTCGCTGGACTTCCACCGAAAATAATCAATAAGAAGTCTGATCCAAAAGGAAGTATCAAATACCTAGGGATAGTATTGGAAAGCAAGTTGAGTGGGAAGCTCAATGTGGAACAAAGGGTGAAGAAGGCCACGAATGCACTCTATACATCGCTAAAGATGTTGGGTAGCACTTGGGAACTCTCACCAAGACTGACACAGTGGATTCTAATCTCAATTGTGCGCCCCATACTGATCTACGGAATACTGGTAAGGTGGAAAGCCACAAGGAGGTCCACATAACTAAAACGAATGGAAATAACCCAGCGACATGCAATTACGTGCATCACAGGGGCGCTGTGGACAACACCAAAAAAAAGCATTACAGACCTTTCTGAACTTCGTGGACATACATAACGGTACACAACTATGGGCATAGTACAATTGGAAGGAGAACCATAGTCGAAACAGACTGTATGACCCCAAGAAACAATTTTAAATTCACGCCCACGATCCTAGGAGCTCAAAAGCTGTGGAAAATATAGGCGTTTTTAATTTCAAAAAGGAGTGGGGGCTTGGGAACTGGGGAGGGGGGTGTGGGTAGCGAGGCTGGGGGATCGTTAGCAGCTATCTTCCTACAAAATTTGGTGACTCTAGCTTTAACGCTTTGGAAAATACACGCTTCCCGTTTTAAGTGAAGCATTGGGGCGGTTTGGGGCAGGTTGGGCAGTATTGATACGGAAAGCATCTTAAGTTTTTTGACGTTTGTTTGGGGGTTATTATCACCTATCTTGGCACCAAATTTGATGGGTCTAGCTCTAAAACTGTAGAAGATATGGGCATTTTTGGTGCTAAACTGCGGGGGGCTGCGGGCGGAATGAGTGGGCGTGGCTCCAAAATGCAGTTTTTTGGGGGATGTTAGTAGCTATTTTCTCCCAAAATTTGGTAGTTCTAGCTGGAAGGGCTTGCGAAATAGCTGGATCTATCGATTTTGCGTTATCGAGTTTATCGATTTGCCAGCCCACTAGTTATGGTAGAACTCCAATCTTAACACTTTAATTCACTATGCCATAGATAAAGAGATTTGCAAAGTTTCAAGTCTCTAGCTTGAAGGGTGTGGAAAAAAGTTGCGTTCATACAGACGGACAGACACCATGACGGACATTGCACAAACCCAATATACTCTTTACCTTCGGTATCGAGTATAAAAAGTAAACATATTCGCTCTCGGAATGTTCTGGCGAGCATATAAACACTAGATGTATTCATAACCTTCAAAAAATTGCGGATCTACTGGATTTCAAGCCATCAGGGCTTCGAAGGAAATGAGTTGGCAGACACTGTAGCCAAACAAGGTGCATTGGGACTCAACAGTAACACTGCGGAAGTTCCAATCTCCTTGTGAACGCTATATTCCTACATTTAAACAAAGGCGCGGGATTCAGCAGCACTGAGGTAGACAAGGACAGGTGGACACTGCAAAATCTCTAAAATAATGTGCAAAACATACGACGATAAACTAACGCAATACTTGTTAAAACTACAAAGGCATGACTGCCGAAGACTTGTTGGTCTTCTGAAGGGCCACTGCCTACACGCAAAAAGACTAGGCATAACAGACAACGACGAATGCAGAAAATGCAAGGATCTCGGTGTCAAGGAAACGCTAGAGCACCTCCTTTGCAGCTGCCCCCCACAGGCAGCACAACGATGACAGCTCTTCCGCATTTTCTATCTAGCTTCACTCTAAGAAGCCAGCAAGCAAGAAGGGTTTTTTGCAACCCACGCAACAAACGTTGAACCACTTATTTTTTTGTTGAACTTCCTTGAGCTTTAACATTTACTTTTTTTTAAAAGTTAATATATTCCCAGATCTACATAAAACTATATATTCTACTCTTAATTTTATATTTTTACGCTATTTTAAGTTGAAATAATTTTGATTTCATGACAGCTGCTCAATAAATAAAATAAGTATTTTGAACACGCAGCAACAACAATGTCTCTCTACCCATAAGCTTCACTTATGCTAATCAAAGTATGGAATTATTGAAAATATCAGGGGTGCCACAGAAAACGCTAGTGAATTTGTGTTTTAATTACATTGTTGAAATTATTTTATAGTAATTGACTGTTTTTAGCTTATTAAAATACACTTAAAACCATTAAATTTTGCCCGGAAAACAATTTAAATTTTTCGGCACCCACAGAAGAGCTCCAGGGGCAGAAAATAAGTAAGGGACAATACAGCGAAAGCTTCTCAGATGTGCATCTGATCCTTTCTCGCAATCTGACGAAACGGAAGTGGTTTACTATGGTTCTGCCATCTATCAGCACTTGCCGTTTTCAAGGCATTGCCACCTGGCAGAATTACAACTGCTCTCAAATCTTTTCACCAATTGCACAACATGTAAAAGGATTTTGCAGTTAAACTTGTTTTAATTTAAAAGAGCCCTGAAATCAAAAAATCTAAATAGGAAGGACTAGGTGGCAGCATCAGATTTGAGGGTTTTGCGACGTTTTCTTCCCGATCAAAACTAGTGATCGTTTTTGTCTGTGGCACCGTGAAATGAAAGTGCAGTGAAATTTGAGCGGAAGCGTTTTCTGTGTCACCCCTGTATATGTATTATTGAAATACATATCCCTAATAGCACTTATATTTTATTAGAGTATGTAGCAGTCATCATTTCCTTATTAAAAAAGTCCGCTTTTTAAAATTAATCATTCGCAAGCAAAGCTGGCAAAAGAATGACTAGAAGTTTATGCGCGGCATAATTGATATGCTAAATTTTGAGGCGTGAGAGTTCTGCAAAGCGTTCAATGTCAAAGAATGAAATACAAAATGAGCACAATTTAAGTGTTTGCATGGATAAAAATGTGGCATTCATGTTTTATTGGTCGCAAAGAAAACGCGACTTATTTGCAATGATTAGGCAGCTGGGAAAACGCACCCGTTTTTTTACCATTTGCGCTTTTGAATTTGACTTGCCAATCAAACAGGTCCAAACAGGTGTTAACACATGATCCGTGATTTCGAACACTCATTGGATTTTCATACTCGATACCGAAGATAAAGAATTGACATCAGACAATCTTTGAGGCAGCATACACCCCTGCCGAATCCGCTCTTCCTTGCAATCAGGTCTCATTTAATCGATTTTATTACTGGTATCGAGACTGCAACGTTTCTGCTTCTATTTTTTATTATTTATTTATTATTTCGGCTGCGTTAAACTGCAACGTTTCTACTTTTATTTTTTTTATTATTAAAGTTAGGCTAGTTTTCAAAGTTAGCTAACAATTGTGTAAAGCGCTGGTTGCTTGACCTTCGGCTTTGGGCTATGTCTGGTCTGTACATACTTATTCTATATTTTCATTATTTACATTTATTTATTGATGAGTTAACATCTATAGCCACGGGTATCTATTTCTGCCATCTGAGAATACATGCAAACAATGCTGCGTGCAGTGCTGCGCTGATCTCGACCTACGAACAAATTTAGAGTGCTGTCGTGGACCGACTGAAAAATTTCATATTTCTATGATTTTTATCTGAGTATGATTTTATTAGTGTAGCGGCAGAGAATAACTGCATAATACAATCTTTAGAGTTTTGCCTCAATCTGCTTGATACAGTCCAAGTTAGATGGGTAGTATAAACTTAATATGAACTTTGTGCAATTGAATAGCAAAACTTGAGATTCTTAAATATAATTTCAATTTTACATGTTTGTTTATATTCTAGCATTGTTTATTGTTTATATTCTAGCGTAAACCATATATATATATTAAAATCATATATAACAGTTTTCATTGCCAATTATTGAATGTTGGTTTTAGGGGTATTTTTTTGGTGCAATTTGTGCGTCTCAGCTACGACAAGCCAGCACGTTGTTGTTTTGTTCAGTTTCCCTTTGCGTTCAGTGGCCCGTGGATTAAAGGGTAGGCGGCGGGTCAGCGGGCAGCAAGAACGGTAAAATGTTGTTGGTACATATTGTATGCAAGTCCGTTTGAAACATACATATATTGCTTGCTGTGCCTGCTTATCGGGGCTTTTGTTATTTTTGATATTTTTAATTTTTCTGTGTCAGGGGCAAACGCGCGCTCACATTTACATATGTACCAATGCACTACTGAATACACTTTCGTAATTTGTGTACATCTTTGCATAACTGTATGGCAAGGATTGTTAGAAAGTGTCATATGGTAAAAATTGGGAAGAGTATGTATGATCAGCAATAGCAAAACTGATATTTGACAGCCTTGGAAGACAAAATCTTGTTTTCTTACTCAAGCGCAATAATGGGGGAAGAAAAATAGCTTTGTTTATAAGTGTTTGCAGAAGCCTAGTTTTTAGCTCAATATACTTGGTTGGCTAGGTGCATATCTGTTGCTAGTGCATGTGTTTTGTGGGGTAGGACAGGTATCAAAAGGTCATAGAATACGTAAAGCAGGCAAGCTATCGTTCATATCCAAGAATCTTATTTATTGCAAAAATAACTAATTTCAATAAACTATTCTTTTGTTTTTATGCTAATATATAGCAATGAAACAGGTACAAATAGGTGTTAACACATCGCTCGTGAGTTCTAAGACTCATTAGTTTTTTTTTTATGTGTTAACCTCTCGGTCGCGAAATCTTTTTCCGAGTCCGTGCTGCTGCAATCGCACGCCTGCTTTTCAGCGCTTGACATACTGAGTGTTAGCGAGATCCGACGTTTACCTTAAATTTAACACATAGTTAGTCAAAATAGTTATAATAACTTGCAAAGTACGTTTCATACCTCTTTGAAGAAAGGGCTCCATTTTTCTGCACTGATTCTGATATTGATGTAATTTCTGTTTTTCATCCAATATGAATTGAACAGACGCGAAAAATAAACGTGCAAGTTTTATTTTTTGGTGATAAACAAACAAAACTATCGATGTCACTGCTGAAGAGGTGGAGAACTATCGATGGCAATATCGGGACTATCGATGGTTGACCACTATCGACTCGCCATCGATAGCGGCGAGCACTCTCGATAGCGGTAGATCGCTATCATCGATAGTCGTCGATATTTTGTGAGAGAAAATAAAGGAAGAAACTTGCGCACATTTGTGGAATAAGTGGTACAAATTTCTATTAGCAATAATGGATCGTTTTCTTCAAATAGGTAAGATATTGTGTACTTGTTTTTGTATTATAAAGTAAAAACCAAAAGTACAATAAGGAATGTGCCGAAAAGAAACTGCAAACTTTATTTCTAGTATAACTTTCAAGTTTTTTATTCGATTTCATTTTTTTTTTTTTTTGTATTTTATGGAAAAACATTAACTTTAAATTGGCATAAACAAAATTTTAAAAAATTTAGCCTCTTATTTTCAATCGAATTTTTTGTTTAACCCCTCTCATCAGGCTCTGCACACCCACTTCGGTAACCCTGCCGGCTGCACGCTTCCAGTTTTTTTTAATGTCCTTCATGTTTTCGGAGAGACTGCCGTTCTTGCGCTTTACAATGGCCCAAAATCTCTCAATGGGACGAAGCTCTGGGCAATTTGGTGGGTTCTCCTCTTTTGACACAAAGTTGATGTTTTTAGTGTCAAGTAACGCCAATGTTGAACGGGCATAGTGCGCTGACGCTAGATCAGGCCAAAATATTGTCGTCACATTGTGTTTTTTATAAAACGGTATCAGCCTTTTATTGAAACACTCTTTCTGATAAACGTCAGCGTTAATTGTGCCCTTTGTGAAAAATGGGCTTGTTCTTAAGCCACAGGTGCAAATGGCCTGCCATATCAGCACTTTCTCTCCAAACTTATCCACTTGAATTTTGGACACTGAGTCGTCAACTGTTCCACCTTTAGTTTTTGTATAAAATTGGGGGCCTGGTAAATTTTTTGAGTCCAATTTTACGTATGTTTCGTCGTCCATAATAACGCATTCCACTGCATCAGTGAGCAAGCGTTCATAGAGCTTACGCACTCTCGTTTTGCCGACTTCTACTTGGCGGAGACTTTTTTTGGGAGCTTTTTGTTTTTTGTATGTCTTTAAGTTATGCCGTTGCTTTATTCGTTGAACCATACTTGTACTAGTATGGGCTTTCTTTGCCAAATCTCGAACAGACAACGTGGGATCTTTGTGAAGTAATTTCATAACCTTCTTATCAACACTATCATCCTGTGGACCTTTTTTTCTTCCAGTTTTTGGCAAATCTTTTACAGAACATGTCTCTCCAAATTTTATTATAATGTTTTTTAAACTTTTTACTAACTTTGTACCGTTATGCTAATTTTCGGTACGACACACCATTTTCGGTACAGTAATTGTGCACAATTTTCTTGCGAACTTGCTCTTCAATTCGAGGCATCGAGTATTGTGTACGACGAATAAAGAAAAGATAAGATGCAAAAAACGCAGAATTAATAGAGCTGTCTAACGGTGCATCGCACGGCATGATCGAAAGCTCCCACTGAGACCTTTTAACATTTGAAAGTGTGCATTTTCTTTTCGGCACATTCCTTAGCAGGCGAAAAATTTAAAAGCGCCCAAGAAAGCTTCCCATACACGTTGCTCCAAGAAATACCTACAAGGTGGAATAGCTTTTTTTTATGATTCAACGAATATTGGCAACGAATGATGCTATCAATTATGTGTTGTTAACAACAAGAAACGCACCATTGCCTTTCACTGCGGAGGAAATACAAATTTTAAAAGAAATAGAACAAATACTTGTGCTGTTTCAAGAAGGAAGTGAAAAGATTTCGGGTGGAACGTATGTTACCATTTCATTAATAATACCTACGGCATACATTTTATGCCGAAAATTAGAACGTATTATGCCAGACTTGAAAACGCTCTTTTTTAAATATCTCTGTATACCCGAAACTTCTGTAGAGTCGGAGAGGGTCTTCAGCAAAGCAGGACAAATTATTTCAATAGGCGTACAAGGCTTAAGGACGAAAATGTAAATGTTCTACTGTTTCTTAACCAAAATTATTGGTTGAAGTAAATATATAAATAGCAGTTAAGGTAAACCTAAAATATTAAAAATCATATCATTATTCGAATAATCATTTTTATCTTACTATTTTCAGATGAAGAAAAATATTTGGAAAATTAATTTTATACTCTTTAAAAGTTAATGTAAATTTAAATACTTAAGCAATATATCAAAGAAATATTTTAAAAACTAATTAAATTAATGTTTTTTAATTAACTTACTGGACTATCGGCAACTATCGACGATAGAATTTTCTTGCTATCGTCGATAGTCGATAGTTTATGGAAACTATCAACCACTATCGATGGCGCCGACTATCGATAGTTCTCCATCTCTACACTGCTGGGAACTATCGATCGTGTCAGGCTACTATCGATGGTAGATCGATGGCGCCCAACCATCGATAGTGCCGATAATGCCATCCAAAGTTTCTCCACCTCTAGTACCTTGTATCTCTTGGTAAAGAGAATGAGGTCTGTCTTTTCCGCGTTGATACTTAAACCGGCTTTCATGGCCCATGCTAGTATCTCATTGAATGTGTTTTCCATGACTGAGCTGATTGTCAATGGACCTGTTCGTGATATTTATGCTTATGCTGTCTACATAGGCGGATATCTTCCGGGCATTTCGTTTGAATTTCTTCAGTAGGTCGTTTACCACAAAGTTCCACAGCAGGGGTGAGAGCACTCCTCGTTGGGGCTGCTACATTTTGCTTCCCTTATTGTGGTAGTTGTTCCCCATTCCGCTAGTATTTTCCTGCTTCCCAGTTGGTTCTGGACCTGGGAATTTACTGCTGCTGTTGGGGTCGCAGCTCTTAGGCTGTGCATTATGGCTTTCGTAGGGCATATTATTTTTGGTGTAGTGCTTTTTTATGGTTGCTATAGAGAATGTCGCGCTGTTTCCACCGACTTTTCCTTCGTGCATGCGTGCTGGTTCTTTTCTAGGATTATCTGTGTGTTCTCTCTGATGTGGAGATCTATCAGTTTTTCTAGCGTTTTTAGCAGGAATGAAGTCAAGCTAATGGGTCAGTAGTATTTAGGCAGCACGAGGCTACATTTTCCCACTTTGGACAGGAAAATAACCCGTGCAGTCCTCCAGGCCACCGGCACATAACTATAATTTGCATTCTTTAAATATTTCTTTCAGCCATGGAGTGATCATTTTTCTTTACCTTCGGTATCGAGTATAAAAAGTAAACATATTCGCTCTCGGAATGTTCTGGCGAGCATATAAACACTAGATGTATTCATAACCTTCAAAAAATTGCGGATCTACTGGATTTCAAGCCATCAGGGCTTCGAAGGAAATGAGTTGGCAGACACTGTAGCCAAACAAGGTGCATTGGGACTCAACAGTAACACTGCGGAAGTTCCAATCTCCTTGTGAACGCTATATTCCTACATTTAAACAAAGGCGCGGGATTCAGCAGCACTGAGGTAGACAAGGACAGGTGGACACTGCAAAATCTCTAAAATAATGTGCAAAACATACGACGATAAACTAACGCAATACTTGTTAAAACTACAAAGGCATGACTGCCGAAGACTTGTTGGTCTTCTGAAGGGCCACTGCCTACACGCAAAAAGACTAGGCATAACAGACAACGACGAATGCAGAAAATGCAAGGATCTCGGTGTCAAGGAAACGCTAGAGCACCTCCTTTGCAGCTGCCCCCCACAGGCAGCACAACGATGACAGCTCTTCCGCATTTTCTATCTAGCTTCACTCTAAGAAGCCAGCAAGCAAGAAGGGTTTTTTGCAACCCACGCAACAAACGTTGAACCACTTATTTTTTTGTTGAACTTCCTTGAGCTTTAACATTTACTTTTTTTTAAAAGTTAATATATTCCCAGATCTACATAAAACTATATATTCTACTCTTAATTTTATATTTTTACGCTATTTTAAGTTGAAATAATTTTGATTTCATGACAGCTGCTCAATAAATAAAATAAGTATTTTGAACACGCAGCAACAACAATGTCTCTCTACCCATAAGCTTCACTTATGCTAATCAAAGTATGGAATTATTGAAAATATCAGGGGTGCCACAGAAAACGCTAGTGAATTTGTGTTTTAATTACATTGTTGAAATTATTTTATAGTAATTGACTGTTTTTAGCTTATTAAAATACACTTAAAACCATTAAATTTTGCCCGGAAAACAATTTAAATTTTTCGGCACCCACAGAAGAGCTCCAGGGGCAGAAAATAAGTAAGGGACAATACAGCGAAAGCTTCTCAGATGTGCATCTGATCCTTTCTCGCAATCTGACGAAACGGAAGTGGTTTACTATGGTTCTGCCATCTATCAGCACTTGCCGTTTTCAAGGCATTGCCACCTGGCAGAATTACAACTGCTCTCAAATCTTTTCACCAATTGCACAACATGTAAAAGGATTTTGCAGTTAAACTTGTTTTAATTTAAAAGAGCCCTGAAATCAAAAAATCTAAATAGGAAGGACTAGGTGGCAGCATCAGATTTGAGGGTTTTGCGACGTTTTCTTCCCGATCAAAACTAGTGATCGTTTTTGTCTGTGGCACCGTGAAATGAAAGTGCAGTGAAATTTGGGCGGAAGCGTTTTCTGTGTCACCCCTGTATATGTATTATTGAAATACATATCCCTAATAGCACTTATATTTTACTAGAGTATGTAGCAGTCATCATTTCCTTATTAAAAAAGTCCGCTATGTAAATTTGTTCATTCGCAAGCAAAGCTGGCAAAAGAATGACTAGAAGTTTATGCGCGGCATAATTGATATGCTAAATTGAGGCGTGAGAGTTCTGCAAAGCGTTCAATGTCAAAGAATGAAATACAAAATGAGCACAATTTAAGTGTTTGCATGGATAAAAATGTGGCATTCATGTTTTATTGGTCGCAAAGAAAACGCGACTTATTTGCAATGATTAGGCAGCTGGGAAAACGCACCCGTTTTTTTACCATTTGCGCTTTTGAATTTGACTTGCCAATCAAACAGGTCCAAACAGGTGTTAGCACATGATCCGTGATTTCGAACACTCATTGGATTTTCATACTCGATACCGAAGATAAAGAATTGACATCAGACAATCTTTGAGGCAGCATACACCCCTGCCGCTCTTCCTTGCAATCAGGTCTCATTTAATCGATTTTATTACTGGTCTCGAGACTGCAACGTTTCTGCTTCTATTTTTTATTATTTATTTATTATTTCGGCTGCGTAAAACTGCAACGTTTCTACTTTTATTTTTTTTATTATTAAAGTTAGGCTAGTTTTCAAAGTTAGCTAACAATTGTGTAAAGCGCTGGTTGCTTGACCTTCGGCTTTGGGCTATGTCTGGTCTGTACATACTTATTCTATATTTTCATTATTTACATTTATTTATTGATGAGTTAACATCTATAGCCACGGGTATCTATTTCTGCCATCTGAGAATACATGCAAACAATGCTGCGTGCAGTGCTGCGCTGATCTCGACCTACGAACAAATTTAGAGTGCTGTCGTGGACCGACTGAAAAATTTCATATACATATTCATCTGAGTATGATTTTATTAGTGTAGCGGCAGAGAATAACTGCATAATACAATCTTTAGAGTTTTGCCTCAATCTGCTTGATACAGTCCAAGTTAGATGGGTAGTATAAACTTAATATGAACTTTGTGCAATTGAATAGCAAAACTTGAGATTCTTAAATATAATTTCAATTTTACATGTTTGTTTATATTCTAGCATTGTTTATTGTTTATATTCTAGCGTAAACCATATATATATATTAAAATCATATATAACAGTTTTCATTGCCAATTATTGAATGTTGGTTTTAGGGGTATTTTTTTGGTGCAATTTGTGCGTCTCAGCTACGACAAGCCAGCACGTTGTTGTTTTGTTCAGTTTCCCTTTGCGTTCAGTGGCCCGTGGATTAAAGGGTAGGCGGCGGGTCAGCGGGCAGCAAGAACGGTAAAATGTTGTTGGTACATATTGAATGCAAGTCCGTTTGAAACATACATATATTGCTTGCTGTGCCTGCTTATCGGGGCTTTTGTTATTTTTGATATTTTTAATTTTTCTGTGTCAGGGGCAAACGCGCGCTCACATTTACATATGTACCAATGCACTACTGAATACACTTTCGTAATTTGTGTACATCTTTGCATAACTGTATGGCAAGGATTGTTAGAAAGTGTCATATGGTAAAAATTGGGAAGAGTATGTGGCGACCCAGCCACAGCCTCATATGTTAGCTCCTCGACGGCGGAAACAAGTACTAGTACCTCGCGATATTTACTAACGATAAATATCGATATCGTATAATATTTAGTATTAAGTATTAACGCTCCCATATTCTTTGACCACACTGATCTGAAGTCGCGCCAGAATGTGCGCGTCACCCGCCAAGAAACAACGTTGATTAAATACACATTTAGCTATTAATAAAAGATTAATATTATATAGAACACAAGTTCTACATTGGTGACCCCGCTTAGTCAAAATGAACACTTCCGACAACTCGGCAAACGCTGCTTTTTCACCAGACTCAGGTGGATCGCAGCGCAACAACAACAACGACATGCCAACCGGCTCGTCAAGCTCCAGTTCACTTGCGCAGCAACCACAACGTCAGGACAACGGCAACATGCCAACAGTCGAATCAGTTAGTGCTGTCAAGCTGCCACCTTTTTGGAAAGATCATGTCGAGCTGTGGTTTTTACAAGTTGAGGCACAATTTTTATGCAATCGCATTACCGCCGACAACACCCGCTATTACCACGTGTTAAGCGCACTTGACGCCAATGTCATGTTGCAGCTCACTGATGTCATCATGCAGCCACCTGAGGTCGAGAAGTATAACAATCTAAAGCTGACTATCATGAAAAGATTCACCGAGTCGTCCGACCGAAAGCTACACAAAGCGCTTTCAGAACTCGTCCTCGAAGACCAAAAGCCATCGCAGCTGTTCCGACAGATGACTATGCTCTCTGGAGGACGTGTAACCAGCGACGTGCTACGTGTACGTTGGCTTGCACTTCTGCCACAGCATATTCAACAAAGCCTGATAGTGCTGCGCTCGGCCTCAATAGATGAGCAGCTTGCAGTTGCTGATGAATTAATGAGAACAGAAGCCGACGTGTTTGCCATGACAGCCGCACGCCCCGCTAATGCTGCTCAGCACACTGCACACAACCGGCTTGATAATTTGGAGCGCACCCTGGTTGACATAGAACACACATTGACACATCTAAAAAAACAACTTGATAATGACAATGAAAAGCAAAAGCGTCAAGAAACTCGGGCTGCTCCAAGCAAAACACGAGTCTGTTTCTACCATACTAAATTTGGTGTCAGCGCCCGTAAATGCGCACAGCCTTGCTCATTTACAGCTCAACAGGGAAACTAAGGCAGCTGTCGTCTGTTCTGGCGGCAGACGATAGCATAAACCCACATGCTCGCCTTACCACTGAGTACCGACTCCACATTTTGGACCACTCTACAAACATTAAGTTCCTTATTGATTCCGGATCAGTCATCTCACTTATCCCGATCTCTATATTAAAAAGCAAACGAGAAAAAAGTGACTTTAAGCTTTATGCTGCCAACAAGTCAGCAATCACCACATATGGCACGCTAGATGTAGTAATTGATTTAAATCTGCAACGCAAATTCAAGTGGTCTTTCATCGTCGCAAACATTCAATCAGCAATCATCGGAGCTGATTTTCTTACGCACCATGGCTTACTACTCGATCTCAAAGGCAAAAAGCTCATGGACCCAAAATCCGAAATGTCAACAGTTGGGAAACTCTCTCAAACCAGACTACACAACGTCTCGACAATCAACTCACGGGAGCAGCACGGAATCACTCGTCCCTATGCTGACCTCCTTAATCGCTTCATCGAAATCACACGACCCAACACGTCTCTAGCAACACGCATCGATAATGATGTATCGCACTACATAGAGACAACTGGGGCTCCAGTTTTTGACAAGCCAAGACGGCTTACTGGAGAGAAACTGAAAGTAGCACGCCGTGATTTTGATGTGCTACTCCAACATGGAGTTATACGACCATCGAACAGTCAATGGGCCAGTCCAATCCACATGGTACCTAAAAAAAATGGCGGATGGCGCACCACAGGTGATTACAGAAAGCTTAACTCTCGCACCACTCCAGATCGCTACCCTGTTCCACACTGTGAGGACATTCTTCAGCGTCTGCACGGCTCAAAAGTTTTTTCTACAATTGACCTTGAGCGCGCATACCATCAAATTCCAGTTGCTACAAGCGACATTGCAAAAACAGCTGTAACCACACCATTCGGGTTGTTCGAATTCATCGGCATGCCACCTGGCCTCCGAAATGCAGCTCAGACATTCCAACGGCACATGGATAACCTGCTGCGCGGCCTTCCCTTTGTCGGCTGCTACATAGACGATATAATCGTGTACTCTGCCTCGCCTCAGGAGCATCTCCAGCACCTTACCAAGATTTTCGAAATCCTCCTTAGTAATCGCTTGAAAATTAATCCACAAAAATGCCTATTTGGGCAGAGTGAGGTTACATTCTTGGGGTTTACAGTCAACGCCAAAGGTTTCAAGCCTCCCGAGGAGCGTACTAAAATCATCAACGAGTTCCCTAAGCCCAAGTCAATAATGGAATTGCGCAGGTTCTTAGGGATGGTCAACTATTATCGGCGATTGACGCCTAACGCAGCAGAAGCACAGATTCCGCTCACAGAATACCTCAAAGGCGCCACTAAGAATGACAAGCGCGAAATCAAATGGACTTCAGCTGCTAACGAGGCATTCGCGCGTTGCAAACAAGGCATAGCAGAAGCAACGTGTGCTACCTTTCTCTCACCCTCAGCGCAGCTATCCCTTAAAACCGACGCTTCAGATACTGCAATTGGTGCCGCGCTCGAACAGCTTGAAGACGACGCATGGCGCCCCGTATCCTTTTTCTCTCGGAAGCTGAGTCCAGCAGAAAAAAATTACAGTACGTACGATCGTGAGCTTTTAGCCATTTTTGCCGCAATAATTTTCTTCAAACACATCCTGGACGGACGCCCCTTCATTATACAGACTGATCATAAGCCATTAATGTTTGCGTTTAAACAAAAGGCAGCCAAGGCATCGCCACGCCAATTGCGCCAACTGGATCTAATTTCCCAGTTCTCAACAGAAATTGTGCATGTCTCTGGAGTAGACAATACAGTTGCGGACGCACTTTCTCGCATTAATGCAATCAACATGCCAAGCACCTTAAATGCTCAAACTATCTACGACGCTCAACAAAACGATAGTGAAATTTCACAGCTGGCAACTTCGACATCGCTCTGTCTAGAAACTAAACGCATTGATCAGCTAGACATACTATGTGACACCTCAACTGGACGCGAGCGACCATACCTGCCCCAAACTATAAGACGTCAAGCTTTCGACTCAGTGCACAGCCTGGCACACCCGAGCGGGCGCACAACTTCAAAACTGCTTAAACAGCGCTATGTTTGGCCAAGCATAAACAAAGATGCTACGTTATGGGCACGTCAATGTGTTGCATGCCAACGCGCTAAAATCAACCGTCACACACGCAGCGCTCTTGAGAGGATAGAGGTCCCAGACAACCGCTTTGACCATATCCATTTGGATCTGATAGAGCTTCCTAGCATCAATGGTTTCCGCTACTGCCTAACAATCATTGACCGGTTCAGTAGATGGCCACTCGCTATTCCGTTACGGAACATGACAGCTGAATCTGTCGCACTGGCTTTTTACTCACAGTGGATCTGTTTATTTGGAACTCCTCTTACTATCACAACTGACCAGGGTACACAATTCGAGTCCGGGCTATTCGCAGAGCTGTCAAAAATCGTTGGAGCACAAAGGATTCGGACTACAGCGTATCACCCGCAAGCAAACGGCATGGTAGAAAGATGGCATCGCACATTGAAAGCCGCCTTAATGTGCAACTCGCACATACCATGGCCTGATCTGCTTCCAACGGTCTTACTAGGACTTCGGGCCACATACAAAGCAGACCTACAAGCTTCACCAGCCGAGATTCTTTTTGGCACTACCATTCGTTTGCCTAACGAATTTTTCGCCGCAAAAAAACTGGATCCTGAAATCGATCAGCACCGTCCAACTGCGCTACTTCGTCAGCAAATTCGGGCAATTAAATCATCTCCAGCGGCACATCACAACAAGCCACACATTTTTTGCTCAAAATCTTTGCAAACCTGCACACACGTTTTCAAGCTGGTTGCAACTGTAAAAAAACCACTGGAACCGCCATATACCGGACCGTATGAAATTATCCGCCGAGTGGACGACAAGGTTTACATTATAAATGTAAATGGCGAGCACAAGGCACTTTCAGTCGACCTTCTTAAGCCCGCTTTCCTTGTCAATCTCGATACGCAAAATCATGAGCATGAACCACAACCGCCACCGCAGGAGCCACTACCGCCATCGCTTGGGCCAGCCACATTTTCGCAAACAGTGGATGAGATTCCGTTACCTTCGCCGACTGACGAAGTCACTAGGGGGGGAGTAGATGTGGCGACCCAGCCACAGCCTCATATGTTAGCTCCTCGACGGCGGAAACAAGTACTAGTACCTCGCGATATTTACTAACGATAAATATCGATATCGTATAATATTTAGTATTAAGTATTAACGCTCCCATATTCTTTGACCACACTGATCTGAAGTCGCGCCAGAATGTGCGCGTCACCCGCCAAGAAACAACGTTGATTAAATACACATTTAGCTATTAATAAAAGATTAATATTATATAGAACACAAGTTCTACAAGTATGTATGATCAGCAATAGCAAAACTGATATTTGACAGCCTTGGAAGACAAAATCTTGTTTTCTTACTCAAGCGCAATAATGGGGGAAGAAAAATAGTTTTGTTTATAAGTGTTTGCAGAAGCCTAGTTTTTAGCTCAATATACTTGGTTGGCTAGGTGCATATCTGTTGCTAGTGCATGTGTTTTGTGGGGTAGGACAGGTATCAAAAGGTCATAGAATACGTAAAGCAGGCAAGCTATCGTTCATATCCAAGAATCTTATTTATTGCAAAAATAACTAATTTCAATAAACTATTCTTTTGTTTTTATGCTAATATATAGCAATGAAACAGGTACAAATAGGTGTTAACACATCGCTCGTGAGTTCTAAGACTCATTAGTTTTTTTTTTATGTGTTAACCTCTCGGTCGCGAAATCTTTTTCCGAGTCCGTGCTGCTGCAATCGCACGCCTGCTTTTCAGCGCTTGACATACTGAGTGTTAGCGAGATCCGACGTTTCCCTTAAATTTAACACATAGTTAGTCAAAATAGTTATAATAACTTGCAAAGTACGTTTCATACCTCTTTGAAGAAAGGGCTCCATTTTTCTGCACTGATTCTGATATTGATGTAATTTCTGTTTTTCATCCAATATGAATTGAACAGACGCGAAAAATAAACGTGCAAGTTTTATTTTTTGGTGATAAACAAACAAAACTATCGATGTCACTGCTGAAGAGGTGGAGAACTATCGATGGCAATATCGGGACTATCGATGGTTGACCACTATCGACTCGCCATCGATAGCGGCGAGCACTCTCGATAGCGGTCGATCGCTATCATCGATAGTCGTCGATATTTTGTGAGAGAAAACAAAGGAAGAAACTTGCGCACATTTGTGGAATAAGTGGTACAAATTTCTATTAGCAATAATGGATCGTTTTCTTCAAATAGGTAAGATATTGTGTACTTGTTTTTGTATTATTAAGTAAAAACCAAAAGTACAATAAGGAATGTGCCGAAAAGAAACTGCAAACTTTATTTCTAGTATAACTTTCAAGTTTTTTATTCGATTTCATTTTTTTTTTTTTTTGTATTTTATGGAAAAACATTAACTTTAAATTGGCATAAACAAAATTTTAAAAAATTTAGCCTCTTATTTTCAATCGAATTTTTTGTTTAACCCCTCTCATCAGGCTCTGCACACCCACTTCGGTAACCCTGCCGGCTGCACGCTTCCAGTTTTTTTTAATGTCCTTCATGTTTTCGGAGAGACTGCCGTTCTTGCGCTTTACAATGGCCCAAAACCTCTCAATGGGACGAAGCTCTGGGCAATTTGGTGGGTTCTCCTCTTTTGACACAAAGTTGATGTTTTTAGTGTCAAGTAACGCCAATGTTGAACGGGCATAGTGCGCTGACGCTAGATCAGGCCAAAATATTGTCGTCACATTGTGTTTTTTATAAAACGGTATCAGCCTTTTATTGAAACACTCTTTCTGATAAACGTCAGCGTTAATTGTGCCCTTTGTGAAAAATGGGCTTGTTCTTAAGCCACAGGTGCAAATGGCCTGCCATATCAGCACTTTCTCTCCAAACTTATCCACTTGAATTTTGGACACTGAGTCGTCAACTGTTCCACCTTTAGTTTTTGTATAAAATTGGGGGCCTGGTAAATTTTTTGAGTCCAATTTTACGTATGTTTCGTCGTCCATAATAACGCATTCCACTGCATCAGTGAGCAAGCGTTCATAGAGCTTACGCACTCTCGTTTTGCCGACTTCTACTTGGCGGAGACTTTTTTTGGGAGCTTTTTGTTTTTTGTATGTCTGTAAGTTATGCCGTTGCTTTATTCGTTGAACCATACTTGTACTAGTATGGGCTTTCTTTGCCAAATCTCGAACAGACAACGTGGGATCTTTGTGAAGTAATTTCATAACCTTCTTATCAACACTATCATCCTGTGGACCTTTTTTTCTTCCAGTTTTTGGCAAATCTTTTACAGAACATGTCTCTCCAAATTTTATTATAATGTTTTTTAAACTTTTTACTAACTTTGTACCGTTATGCTAATTTTCGGTACGACACACCATTTTCGGTACAGTAATTGTGCACAATTTTCTTGCGAACTTGCTCTTCAATTCGAGGCATCGAGTATTGTGTACGACGAATAAAGAAAAGATAAGATGCAAAAAACGCAGAATTAATAGAGCTGTCTAACGGTGCATCGCACGGCATGATCGAAAGCTCCCACTGAGACCTTTTAACATTTGAAAGTGTGCATTTTCTTTTCGGCACATTCCTTAGCAGGCGAAAAATTTAAAAGCGCCCAAGAAAGCTTCCCATACACGTTGCTCCAAGAAATACCTACAAGGTGGAATAGCTT
Source organism: Scaptomyza polygonia (assembly GCA_035044585.1). Classification (NCBI taxonomy): domain Eukaryota; kingdom Metazoa; phylum Arthropoda; class Insecta; order Diptera; family Drosophilidae; genus Scaptomyza; species Scaptomyza polygonia. The sequence goes on along the minus strand of JAWNNU010000722.1, from coordinate 25,579 downwards.
TTTTTTATGATTCAACGAATATTGGCAACGAATGATGCTATCAATTATGTGTTGTTAACAACAAGAAACGCACCATTGCCTTTCACTGCGGAGGAAATACAAATTTTAAAAGAAATAGAACAAATACTTGTGCTGTTTCAAGAAGGAAGTGAAAAGATTTCGGGTGGAACGTATGTTACCATTTCATTAATAATACCTACGGCATACATTTTATGCCGAAAATTAGAACGTATTATGCCAGACTTGAAAACGCTCTTTTTTAAATATCTCTGTATACCCGCAACTTCTGTAGAGTCGGAGAGGGTCTTCAGCAAAGCAGGACAAATTATTTCAATAGGCGTACAAGGCTTAAGGACGAAAATGTAAATGTTCTACTGTTTCTTAACCAAAATTATTGGTTGAAGTAAATATATAAATAGCAGTTAAGGTAAACCTAAAATATTAAAAATCATATCATTATTCGAATAATCATTTTTATCTTACTATTTTCAGATGAAGAAAAATATTTGGAAAATTAATTTTATACTCTTTAAAAGTTAATGTAAATTTAAATACTTAAGGAATATATCAAAGAAATATTTTAAAAACTAATTAAATTAATGTTTTTTAATTAACTTACTGGACTATCGACAACTATCGACGATAGAATTTTCTTGCTATCGTCGATAGTCGATAGTTTATGGAAACTATCAACCACTATCGATGGCACCGACTATCGATAGTTCTCCATCTCTACACTGCTGGGAACTATCGATCGTGTCAGGCTACTATCGATGGTAGCTCGATGGCGCCCAACCATCGATAGTGCCGATAATGCCATCCAAAGTTTCTCCACCTCTAGTACCTTGTATCTCTTGGTAAAGAGAATGAGGTCTGTCTTTTCCGCGTTGATACTTAAACCGGCTTTCATGGCCCATGCTAGTATCTCATTGAATGTGTTTTCCATGACTGAGCTGATTGTCAATGAACCTGTTCGTGATATTTATGCTTATGCTGTCTACATAGGCGGTTATCTTCCGGGCATTTCGTTTGAATTTCTTCAGTAGGTCGTTTACCACAAAGTTCCACAGCAGGGGTGAGAGCACTCCTCGTTGGGGCTGCTACATTTTGCTTCCCTTATTGTGGTAGTTGTTCCCCATTCCGCTAGTATTTTCCTGCTTCCCAGTTGGTTCTGGACCTGGGAATTTACTGCTGCTGTTGGGGTCGCAGCTCTTAGGCTGTGCATTATGGCTTTCGTAGGGCATATTATTTTTGGTGTAGTGCTTTTTTATGGTTGCTATAGAGAATGTCGCGCTGTTTCCACCGACTTTTCCTTCGTGCATGCGTGCTGGTTCTTTTCTAGGATTATCTGTGTGTTCTCTCTGATGTGGAGATCTATCAGTTTTTCTAGCGTTTTTAGCAGGAATGAAGTCAAGCTAATGGGTCAGTAGTATTTAGGCAGCACGAGGCTACATTTTCCCACTTTGGACAGGAAAATAACCCGTGCAGTCCTCCAGGCCACCGGCACATAACTATAATTTGCATTCTTTAAATATTTCTTTCAGCCATGGAGTGAGCATATGTTTGACCTTCTTCAGCATGGCCGGGATTATCCCGTCTCAAAGGAGTCTATAGCCCAAACTATCCGTCGCGTAGTTATGATATCTTCTGGGATTTCCACCCTTGTGGTTGAAGATATCCTTTGTGTGTTTGTATTGACTTCTCTGCAGTTAGGGAAATGTGCCTATAGGAGTACATTCACCGCTTCTTTACTGCTTTCCTTCCATCTGCCGTCTTCAGTTTTAATTTTGCTTTGTTCCATCTGTTGGCGAGCTAGCAGGTTTCTTAACCTTGTGGTGTCAGCTGTCTTCTCGATGCCTGAACAGAAGTTTTGCCACGCGTTATATTTGGCTACTCGTACTTTTTTCTTAGTCGCTAAACAACGTTTTGTATTCAATCCATATGTACTCTTCTTCGGTTGTTTAGCGAGTTTGAAGAGTTCTAGTACGTCCCTCCATTTTCCCTTGAGATCTGGAATCCACCATGGGGGCTTGGGTCTCATCTTCTCTTGGGACGGTCTATACGTTTTATGAAAAGCCGCCACCAAATATTTATTGAGTGTCACTAAGGACTTCTCTAGTTTATCTGGTGAGGCTATTTTGAGTAGTCGCGGTAGGTAGGTGATAATGGGCTGCTTTTTTGGCTCAGCCTCCGTCACCAGTCGGGTGAGCTCTTGAGAGGTGCGTTGATGTCATGCGCCATATAGCAGATTGCCATCAGTATTTGCTCATCTCTGCCACCCTTCAGCGCTATTACCGTGAGGTCATCAGTTCCCTAATTCGACAATAAGTAAGCAAAGATAACTTTCCTTGATCACGGTCCTTGCTCTACTCACTGTTCTCGGGTAGAAAATGTGATGGTTTGGATGTTTTAATCCAGAAGCCTTGTTCCCTGACGCTTTCCAAGGATCCTGGACTAAGGCGACGTCGTGAGCTCCAGGGTTATCAGAAGCTCCGCCGAAGCCAAATTGCTATTATGCAGGTTGACTTGGATGATCCCCAGCTCCATTGTTGGCTGTGATATCCTCCACGGATGGGACTTCCACGACGGTAATGTCCGCATCCTTGTCATCTTCCAGTTTGAGAGTTTTGCTGGCATGGGTGACCTCTTTCATGTCACTCTCGACCTCATCCGCCTCCAACGTATTAGTAATTTTGTCATCGGGATGGCGAATTTTGAGTCGCAGGTCGACATTTCCCACGCCCCATCGTTGACACTAAAAGGGATAAGCAACTCGAGTCTCTGTCAACTGCGGTATCACACCACATTTTGCAGTTTTGGGGTTGTGTGGCAGTATCGTTAAAACCGCTTTTAAAACGACCTATCTCCGCAAAAAAAAAAACTCTCTCTCTAAAAACCATCGATAGTCGAGTGCGGTCAGCGCGTTATTATAATTTTTCGTCAAACTTTGAAATCGATCCCCAAATATTAATTGGAAATAAGTCAGTTGTGTGTCTGTTTTGCTCAGCTTTGAAACAAAACCCGATATTCTTCTAACTTTATACTTAAATTGCTAACATTGGAAAAGCGAGCGTGCAGCGTAAGGGGTGTTGGTAAGCGAAGCAAGCAGGGAGGAACCCCCTTCTATATACATATATGTAATATTTGTATTTGGTGGCATGGTGGCTGTGTGAATCGTAAACAAACAAGCAACAATCAGACAAGAACAGCCGTTTGTCGTTCAGGGGCAACGAATTTCCTACCCGTTACAAGGTTCGCTTGCATCTTGCGTGCATTTCTAAGGGGCCTAAACATCAACCATTCCGTTATACGTCTTTCTGTTACTTAGTTTATAACAACGAGTATATACCTAACAGAACGGAACTCAGAGCTGCCAATTCAAATAAAGTCGTGCATGACCATCTGTAACTTTAGGCTCGGGTAAACTAACGAGAGCTGGCATTACTCATTGACCAGCAGCTAATTTTTTGATTATTGCTTCTTTGTTTACTGCAAAACAACTATATTCTAAACGGTTTGTTTTGATTTTGGGCAGACGTCGTTATACTTGGCTATACATGGGTACATTGCTTGAGTTTGTTAGCGCTGAGTTTGTTTGATATGTATATATATACATGTAAAGAAAATATTATTCATTTAGTTTACGTTAACAAATAAATACAATCAAAATACTTTTTGTGTGAATGCTTCAAGTTTTAATGAAAACGATTTTGTATAATGCATGAATATTGAAAACAACAGAATATTTGTTAGGTTTTTTATTTTACACTTATTTATTAGAGTTGGTGGGGTGCTTAATGTATGTTTATATATATTCACACGTAGCTTGTGGTTTAGATGAATTAGAAACGCGTGGGGATTGAGTTTATTCGCGTGACCTCTAAACGACACTTGTAATGTTACTGGTTTAAAGCAGCTTAAGCTAAACTCTTTTAAAGGCTGCCGTCGGCTACAAATCTCGGCTTGTCGTGTGTTTCTAGTCGAAGCAGTAGTTGTTGGCATGAACATACTCCCTCCCATTGAAAGGATTGCAAGATTGTGTCGAAAGGGGGGATTGGAAACTATGCAGGGATGTACGGTGGCGTTAAGCCGGACCCGACCCCGAGAGCATCCCACCAAATATGGTGTTTTGTGCTACCGGACACACGCTTAGTTTTGTCAGATGGCACAATGATGGCGAAATGTGCCTGGACGCTTTTCGGATTTATTTTGGCTGTCGTCGTCATTTGGACGCCCTCCTCTACCTTTAACACCGGTAGCCGCTCGGTCGTAGGGGAACAGCGTAGATTCCTTATCCGCACTGACGCTGATGAGGGAAAGGTCGAAACCTTTTGCCAGTGAAGCCTTGATGCGGATTATTGGACTACACGGGTCCACGAGCACGGCTGCCTTGAACGCCGTAGTACCGTTGTTTAGGAAGAGGGAAACAATCGGCAGGAGCGTAATCCGCTTGAACTCGAGCAGCGACACCAACGACGTTGACATCGCCGGCTAAGGACTCTCCGCTGGTGTTGCGGTTCGCTCCTTGGTTACTTCCAAGCGACGCTGGACTGCGGATGGGTTGCCGGAAGTGGACGCTGCTGGTCGGGGTAGTTCGAAAAGCGATGAAGCAGCGTGTGGTGATCGTCCTTGAACTTCCGTCATTTGTCCTTGCTCCTGCAGGTGTCTCCAGAGTGTTGTTGGGCTAGACAGTTTGGGCAATACTTATCGAAGTCGTTCGTTGTCTGTCAGCCGCAGAAATTTTTTACAATTTCGCAGTGGATGGATTCCACTGCAAAAATGGCAGCGAAAGGATTGCACCCCACTTGCCCGATGTGAAGAAATAAGAAAAAATATATTCGAATTCGCACCATGGAAAGAGTATGTTCTGGATGGACCTGTATCTAACGATACATTTTTGTTATGTCAGCGTTTAAAACATATCGGAAAAAGCGCCACTTTAGAAATTGGACGGTCAAGTCGGACTGCACAAGGGGCCTCGTATGAAGGATATCATTTGAACTACGACCGATCGAAGCAGGATTGGAAGGCTTGAGAAGGGTTTACAATGTCAGCTTGAGATTGGAAAATGTTTTGTTCCTGTTTGACACACATATTTTTCACATAAGCGCGTTTCACTCAATCTGCACTTTCAATCTGTAACCGGTCCACTCGCATTTCAGCTTGGAGTGGAAAAATGCTATTCGAAAATTGAGTTTTAAAAGCTCTCAATAGATGTCGGATGTTCGAAATTAGTAACATCTGCTTGAAAGCTCAAAAATTTGTACCTATATTTTTCTCAGTACTGAGGTAAAGGATAATATATTTCACTATTTAATATATATTTTGTATATATTTTGCTATATAAACGAATATATAACAAAAAAATCATTGTTATATAAAAAAACAAATCGCTAATTTTTGTGCCATTCGCATTCAATATTTCATTACCTTGCATTTTATAAGGGAGATGAAGCGTATGGCCACTTTCGCAAACTGCGAGAGAAGTTTAGAAGTTTAAGAAAAGCCACAGAAAAAGTGGCGCGGCTGCAAGTAGGCCATCCAAGTGGATTTTTTTGAAGAACCTAGAGTTCCTCGGCGAGGAATACAAACGACGAAAGTAAGCACTGCCTTTGATTTGTATTTATTATTGATTTACTTATTATACTATTGCTTTTCCAGAGTAAGCAATTCGCAAGCATGGGGTAACTCGACTGCGAATGAGGAGTCGTGTAAGGATGATTTTGAGTTTCTATCGGAGCCGAAATCGCCGCAGCTGGAATCGCCTCAGCAAGCAACAACAACGCGAGCAATATTGCAGCAATCACTGTCGCGTTCGCGCTCCAATATGCCTGGAATGCTACATAGCATTGTGGAGGCTATGCACATCACTACCGCCAAAATGTTGGGTGCCATTCAAACCGATTCATAAGGATACCTACAACGAATTGGAAAACGTTAAGGCAAAGGATGTCGATCGGAAAATAATGGAAGTTTGTATCGATTATAAATATGCTCAATAAAAAACATCTTAAATGTATTAAAATTTAATTATATTTGTTTACTAAGCACTAGTTTTTCATTGACAAGTAATTTGTCATGACATCGCGTAAATTTTGTGCTTCATGCGTTGGTCTTAGCTGCGCTTCTGGTGTGAACTAGCTCCATCTTCCCTGGTCCATTTCAGTTTCCGCTGGATAATTCGTTGAAGAGCTTGAAGATGTTTTTGATTTTCTAATTAAGTTGTGCAACACAACAGCACTGTTGACAATTGATATTGCCAGATCCAGGGTCTGCACAATTCAGGGTATCGAAAATGCGAAATTTGGATGATAAAATTCCAAACGTATTTTCAATAAAATGTTGTGCCTTTGAAAGAGTTGAATTGAAAATACGTTTCTCGTCAGACAAACCACGCCCACCATATGGCCTCAGTAAATGGCGTTTTACCGGGAACGCCTTATCGCCAACAAAATAGTATGGAAACGTTGTTCCACTATCCGGCAATGCAGAAGGTTCTGGCACTGGCAGCTCATTGTTCAGCAACATTTTTCACCAGTCCGAGCGACGCAAGATTCCTCCTTAAAATTTGATTAAAATTAATAATATTTTCATTCAAAATAAACAGTTTAAATTCATTTAATGAAAGCATACCGTCTGACTTAGATCCATATGCACCAACGTTGACGACCGTGAAATTGTACTTGCTATCGCAAGCAGCTAGCAAAACAATAGAAAACGTTTTTTTGTTAATTAAACTATAAGCATGGTGGGGCATATAAAAATTGGTCCCTGTTGCGCTCGTACTCATTTTCCGCATGTGACCTAAGTCTAAATATTTTTGAATAACGGTGTCATATTGCTTTTTGAGGGAAACCTCTCTCATCAAACGGCTCTTTTTCTTTACAAAATGAGCGAGTGCCATAGATTTCGATTAGTGTTAAATTTTCGAAAGGACGTAACAGTTCCACAATTTCTTTTAAGCATTCCATAAAACATTTGCAATGATTGATGATAACTCGACAAATCTTTCAAGCATATAGAAGCAATAATTCCAACGGGTGGCAACATCTTATAATAATTGATTGCATTTTCCATCTGATATACCCATTCGCTTTTGATTTTTGCGTAAATTTTCTGAGGCTTTAACGGAACGTTTCACAAATTTTACGATTTCTCTCACCTGCGTTATCAAATTTGTAACAGTTTGTTGAGAAAGGGATTGTGTTACCACCAAATTCATGGTATGTGTCATGCACGGAATATGTTTTTCTTTTGCAAACAAATCACGACTCACTTTTAACATTGTTGCATCGTTATCTGTAGTGACTGCAATTTCTTTTTGCTTTTATTTTTACTTTTGTATGCGATTCACTTAGTTCAAATACGCCAACAGTCATACTGATCAACTTCAACTTCTATATAATGAATAGTTACTCCTGCAAGACGATAATAATAAAGTTAAATTGTTATTAGAATTGTTTTTAAAAAAGAAATTTATGATGTGATATTTTAATTACCAATGAACGACTTGTTTAGCATGGACTCACTCCAATTGTCATACGTTAAACTATAATACTCCGTTCTCTTGATACACTCTTTAAATTGTGCAGATAAAGCAGCATAACGATCGTCAATCCTTGGTTTTATAGTTTCTCTTGAAGGCATTTTATAGTGTGGCGCCAAATATTTTAAGAAGTTCTTAAAACCACAGCCGTCAATAGTGCTAAAGGGTTGATTATCAAATACGATATAATCTGTAATTTTGTCAGTTATTCCTTTCGATTTCCAGCCATCTTCACTTGACATTGCCCGAATACCAGAAAATACTTCATCAATTTGCCGTTGTGTTTTACTGATTGCTCCGGAGGTTTAAAGTTTTTCAACAAATTTCGCACTATTATCTTCATCATCGCTTAACACATATGACAATTTTGATTGCTTCATGCCATTAGTTTCCGTTTTTTCATTAAAAACATTTACCGGATGTAATTTTTGCAAATGGCCTCGAAAATTTGTCGTATTGCCAGCAGCATATTTTACATGCTGCTTCCGTAGTAGATATTTTCTTAAAATAGTTCCATACTGTGCATGTTAGAGTTGCCTTATGCATTTTACATCGGTTTTAATTGAACAGCACAATAAAATATATATTCTATATACACAAGCACAACAAACAAATGCAAAAAGCGCGCAATTTCTGCGTTGCATTTTATTTTATGTAAAATTTGGTCTAGAACATCGAAAAAAATAATATCGATGCTGGATACATCGCTTTCTGTTAACATCGATGTAAAAACATCGAAAACTTGCATCCCTAGCGTCACTACATATCTGCCTTTTGCGTTTTTTATTTCGTTTTGACAAAGTTCTTCACACAAGAGGAATCAGACTCTTTAACTGGTCTCCTACACCTCCAAAAATATTGTGAGAAGATGATCTAAACGCGACTCGGACCTTACAGAAATGCGTGAAGAAAAGGACGAGACGAAATTGGGCGTGGTCTTTGAGATCGGGCCCTTGAGTATCCAGCCAAAGACCCAAAAGACTTCCATAGACATTAGGACGAGAAGCACCCAAGAAAATGGACGGAAGGATATCCGCCCCTAAAAGCACATCTATTTGTGCACTGTGGAAAAATAACGGATCTGCCAGTTGGAATTCTAGTAAATCCATTTATAAGGTTGGAGGAAGTGAGTATAACGGCAAATTTCTCGACAAGTATGGAAGCACATACCCCGAAACTTCAATTTGAAGTCTATGCCTTGTAGGAGACCCAACATGGAAATGTCATAGCTTTCGGGGTTGGGCTGCAACCGCTTGATTGAGCCCTGATACATTGACTTCAACACTTTGGAAAGGCATTTTGATTATGTCAAACAATCTCATTGAGTTAAATGTGGCTTCTGAGCCTGAATCAATCAGCGCTCTCGCCGTGAACTCCGTGCTTTGATGGATTACATTTATTAAGGGGAGTACTCTAGAGCACATTACGCGTATCAATCGCAAAATAATTTTGAAAGCAGGGTTGGTCCAAAGTTGACTGTATTTGAACTTGATCATTATTTTGCAATTGAGGAACTGAACTAGTGGTCTCTGAAAAAGGGTTGCCCTTATGCAAAGCGTGTTATGGTGTCCCTTCCACGTGAAACAATTGTGAGCACTCCTGCAATCTTCTAGTTGGTGGAACTTAGCAAAACAATTCCAACAAAGACTCATGTGTTTTACGGGGGTAGCTCTCTGGGACACTGAAATCTGTAGGAACTTAGGACATAAGCGAATTGGGTTACTTTCCTTGGCACATACATTGTAAGTTTTTTCCCTGAAATGTACTTTAACCTCGAATGTTTGAACATTCCTAGCCGACGCTTGAGGTTTACCATGGCTAGGATGAGTGTGAAGGCTGGTGCTTGGCTTTATAACTTTGATAACTTCCAGCGTCCTATAGCGTTCATCAAGGAAAATGTTTAGATCTTCCCACTTTGGAATCGGCGCTTTATTTTTCGGCTGGAGTCAGTAAACGTGTCGCTCAAATTCTTGATTAGAATTGGGTCAGCTTATCGGAAACAGCCATAAAATCGGATAGTCTCATGCTTGCTTTGCATTTAAGATTGGTAGCGGCCCGAGTGGCTATTTGCTTCAATCTTGAAAGAGGTGGTTTGGCGGTCTCGCACTTGGATTTCGGCGTAACGGCATTGGAGGGTTTTCTTCACAGGAAAATTTAGTGAAGCAAGCGAACTTCTTCTCTGGCTCTTCACTGACGAAACTTTCAATTGATTTTTCTCTCCTTGACCTGACCCTATCGGCATTATCCGTGGCTTCGCTTGGAACAAAATCGATTCGGGAGTGTACAAATTGTAAAAGAATGTTTACAAACATAGCCACGATGCGTGAACTTGAAGGAATTTATAAAAGAACATTTATAAATTATTTGGAAATCGATCCCCAAATAATTATTGGAAATAAGTCAGTTGTGTGTCTGATTTGCTCAGCTTCGAAACAAAACCCGATATTCTTCTAACTTTATACTTAAATTGCGAACATTGGAAAAGCGAGCGTGCAGCGTAAGGGGTGTTGCTAAGCGAAGCGAGCAGGGAAGAACCCTGTTGAAGGACTTATTATATTACATTGTTAGTTGTAAGTTAGTTAAGAGAAATTGAAGTCGTAGCATAAGTTAGTTTAAGAGAAAGCACTCTATGCAAACTTGAAAGCCGATCGGCAATCTGCCGACGGCGAATTGGTGTTGCGTGCGGTCATTTGTGGCCCACGCACTCCGTTTTAGGCTAAGCTAATTTTTAATTGTCGTAATAGTCTTGAAGCCTCCACAAGTATTGTATTAAATTCGCATATGCCAGAAAAAACCGCGTCTCATAATTTGTTGTAATATATTTAAATCTAAAAACGCTTAGATTTCTCATTGGCGTGCAAGCAGGGACATCGGTTTTTTTCAATAATTTGTTTGTTTGTTACGCTGTGGTGGCTTAAGCTTTCGTGTAATAAAATCACAAAAACTTCGTTGGAATTTGCTGCTTCGCTGGACTTTGCTTTTTTGCCCTTTGGAACTTCGCCATATTGAACGCTTAAGAAGAAATTTCTGATGGCCAATAAACGGGAAAGATCACTTTCTATTGAGTCTCTAGAAAGTCTGCAGGTATTCTGTGCCAAAAATTGAGCTTAAAAATTAATAAGTGTGTTCGCTGCAGTCGAAAAAATAAATATCAAAAAATTTGTGATATTGTATGTACGTACATACATAATTTTCTTCACGCATAAAAGAGCTCAACTTCTGGCACCTTTGTGATTTAAATTTATTAGCAAAAATTGAAGCAAATAAAGTTTGTGACATACTTGTTGTAAAGTAGTTATTTTGCCGGGGTACAGATCTCGGTCTGTCCACGGCCCACGTCACAAGATATTTATATTCAATATCAAGGAACGCTCGCGAAGTGGAGGTAAGTATCGCGACGTTCGACCCGGTGTCTTAAGACAAGTACAGCAAACGAGCGCCTCAGCGGTTAGGGGTTGTACAAGGTCAACCTTTGTACTGTCGCCTCCAATCGCGCGAATCGTGCTGTCACTTTGCTAAATGCTGACCACCGATTTCTTTGGTGCATTAACCCCCCTGCCCGGCATTAGTAATTTCTAAACAAAAATGCGCGTGTCTTTCTGTTAAATCATACTTTCCGTTTATGTCTATATTTAAGCTTTCTCGTTCTTCTTCTGAAACTGGAGGAAGGCACGCACCGTCGATCGAAGTTGACGAAGGTGGAAGAGGCGTGGGGTGCAAACGGTCCAGCCGTGACGAGGTATGTGCACGAAGAAGAAGTGACAGACACGCTGGAAGGCTTCCACGTGCTGCAAAGGGTGGTGACAACGCCGCAGCCGAGCGATGCCAAACGCCCCTCACCAGGAGGCCGGAGGAGAACCATACCCCGGCCAATCCCGACGAGGACACAGGAGCATCACCCGAGGTCCCAAGGAATTGGACGTGTCACCCAGACACAAGCATTGTGACCAAGAGAGCCATCGATGAAATAAAACGGGAAATGCGATCACGCGGACGGAATACGAGAGACCGGCTTATGGTGACGGTAGGGGAGGTAGTTTACTCTGTGACCATACACCCGGACGGGAGGGTCACAGTCACGAAGAAAGGGGGGGGTGTGAAGTAGGCCCGGCGGGAGCCTCCTACACATATAGACTTTAGATTAGAAACACTTACGAAACAAAGTTATGAAGAACACGTATCATGTACCATATACCTATTATTTAATCATTAATTATATATGTACATGCTTATTATTTAATCATTATTCACGTACTTAGCATTTAACCATTACGCACATACTTATTGTTTAAGTTTACAATGGAATGAATATAAATAGAGCTGTTAGTAAAATATGTATAAGCTAGTAATATAAACTCGAACGGAGGAGAAGAACAAACGCAAGTACAGCAGTACGTCACAGTACAGCAAGAGAGCCGGGCAGCGAAGCCGGCGACAAAAGAGTGACGATCGGCCGCACGTTCGCGGCACGCGACCGAATTGTCGCGAACCAGAGCACAAGAAGCGCGCTGACCTGGAGTGCGAGGCCGGCAAGGCAGTGGGTAATGGAGTTCACAGCCGAACAGACGCGGCCGCGGGTTAGAAAAATCACGCCGGAGGAGATACGAGAAATAATAGAAGTCGACGTGTAAGAAGAACGAGAAAGCTTAAATATAGACATAAACGGAAAGTATGATTTAACAGAAAGACATGCGCGTTTTGCTTGGGAGTTACTAATACTGGGCAGAGGTTTAAATGCGCCAAAGAAATCGGTGGTCGGCATTTAACAAAGTGGCGGCGCGATTTGCGCGGCTGGAGGCGACAGTACAAAGGTTGAACTTGTACGACCCCTAACCGCTGAGGTGCTTGTTTGCTGTACTTGTCTTAAGACACCGGGTCGAACATCGCGATTCTTACCTCCACTTCGCGAGCGTTCCTTGATATTGAACATAAATATCTTGTGACGTGGGCCGTGGACAGACCGAGATCTGTACCCCGGCAAAATAACTACTTTACAAGTGGCTCCTAAACGGATTAGGCGGTTTGGCGGGTGTGTCCACGCCTCCGGACCAACCCTGATTCCCAAGAACCCTTGCCTGGTTGTACCCCGTCTCCCCTTGAAACTGACCCGGGATGCTTTCGAACTCTGAGGCTATCTGTGTTAGCTGAGACAAGTCTGTAAAATCACTCCGTCGAATATATAGGCGGTACTCCCGAGAAAGATTCTCATACAGTCTTTTCAGCTCCTGCTCAGGAGTATAACTGGCGTGCCGCATTAATCTCTTCAGGTTGACTAAATATTCTTTATACCCTTCCCCTACGCGTTGTCGGCGGGCCCTGATTTCGTCCTCTAGCCTGTCAAAGTATTGGGGAGGCAGAAAGAATCCTAAAAATTCTCTTTTGAACGTTCCCCACGTTACGTCCCTTAATCCGCTCGTTGAAAACCAACTACCTGCCATGCCTGTCAAAGCCTCGCTCATCGCTCTCGGTATGCGATTCAGATCTATATCGTACGTTTGGGCGCGTTCTTCTAATGTTTCTATGAACGCCAGTGGGTCGGAATAACCATCAAACTTAACACCCCATTTCCTAACCTGATCAGGGACGACCATGTAATGCCGGTGACTGTTAGCGAGCTCGTATATTTGCCTGTAATCCGCCTGGGCCTCCTGGGTACTAGTCATGGACGGTCCTACGGGCGGCACTACATGTACATTCGGGGTCAATCCAATGTATCCGCCAACGGCCGGTGCAAACCGCGCGTGGCCGGATGATGGTGGCAATTCTCCTGATGACCCTGATAACGCCAACAAATCGGATTCCGATTTTTGTCTGGGTCGCGCCCCTTCATTAACAACAGTGGGCGGGACGGGTGACCCTCGACCCTTGGCGAACTTCCGCTCCCATTCGCCCAACCGGTTCCAGGTTGACGAACTATGGCCCCCTAATTTTATCAAATCACATACCCGTTTCCGTAAATCTTCTACCTTGCTGGCGCTTTCTATGTTTAGTTCCTGAGCGATTCGTTCCAGATCCTCCTTCCGGCAGTGGTATACCCATCCTAGACTCACGCCCGGGTTGTCGCATCCTTCTTCTTCTACGCTTTTGTTGTACTCCATGGTCGTTGCTCGTGAAAAATTTTTTTTTTATTTATTCAATTTTAATTTAATTTTTTTTATTTTTTTATTTTTTTATTTAATTTATTTAAATTTTGTTTATTTAAATTTTTTTTTTTAGCTGTATTTAATTAATTTTTTTTTTTATTTATTTAATTAAATAAAATATTTATTTAATTTATTAAAATTTCGTTTATTTAAATTTTATATTTAATTTATTTAAATTTTTTTATTTATTTAAATTTTCTCTCTCGACCCACTGTATCGCAGTCAGCTACCACGCCCAATACCAATTTCAACCTTCAGGCGTTGGCGTGTGCTGCACTTTCACAGTCAGCGTTCGCGCTGCTTCGCTGTGATTACTTTTCACGACCGACACTATTTCCCGCGATTTTAGCCGTTTCCTAGCCGAACGCTCACGCCTGTCTTTTCGCTATTCCCGTACGCTTAGTTGGTGCGTCTTCTTTCACCGTCAACTTCGCTGCACGTGCACTCTAAGCTTCGACCGATTCGCTGCTTAACGCAAACCAAATAATTTTTTTCGCGACGACTGTACGTTTGACAAATTTTCCTAGCGCCGACTGACCATCTGGCACCTTTTATTGCCCTCGCCGTTACTTTCAGTTTTTTTTTTTTTTTTTTGAACGCGCGCGCGATCTACGGGGTATGACCGGGTATGTCCGACTATCACAATTTACACTTGTTAGTAATATGTTTGGGGTTTTTACTTCCAAATTATATTACTCCTCTTTCGCTTGGGTCCCTGCTCGGGCGCCACTTGTAAAGTAGTTATTTTGCCGGGGTACAGATCTCGGTCTGTCCACGGCCCACGTCACAAGATATTTATATTCAATATCAAGGAACGCTCGCGAAGTGGAGGTAAGTATCGCGACGTTCGACCCGGTGTCTTAAGACAAGTACAGCAAACGAGCGCCTCTGCGGTTAGGGGTTGTACAAGGTCAACCTTTGTACTGTCGCCTCCAATCGCGCGAATCGTGCTGTCACTTTGCTAAATGCTGACCACCGATTTCTTTGGTGCATTAACCCCCCTGCCCGGCATTAGTAATTTCTAAACAAAAATGCGCGTGTCTTTATTTCCAATCATACTTTCCTTTAATATATGTATTTAAACTTCCTCGTTCTTCTTATGTTTCGATTTCTATTATTCCTCGTACCTCCTCTGGCGTGATTTTTAAACAATCTCAAGTAAAGTGGGCGTGACTTTGTAAACCGCGGCTGCGTCTGCTCAGCTTCGAACTCTATTCTCCACTGCCATGCCAGTCTCGCGCTCCAGGTCAGCGCGCTTCTTGTGCTCTGGTTCGCGACAATTCGGTCGCGTGCCGCGAACGTGCGGCCGATCGTCACTCTTTTGTCGCCGGCTTCGCTGCCCGGCTCTCTTGCTGTGCTGTGATGTACTGCTGTACTTGCGTTTGTTCTTCTCCTCCGTTCGAGTTTATATTACTAGCTTATACATATTTTACTAACAGCTCTATTTATATTCATTCCATTGTAAACTTAAACAATAAGTATGTGCGTAATGATTAAATGCTAAGTATGTAAGTAACAAAGTTTCGTACGTAGTTCATGGTACGTATTTAGTATTAGGTAGTAATTCTTTATAATTTCATTTCATAAGTGTTTCTAATCTTAAGTCTATATGTGTAGGAGGCTCCCGCCGGGCCTACTTCACATTGTGTATATACGTTTGAACATATTGTCGACAATTTCAACCAAAAAAATTACATACGGACATATGTACGTATATTCGTGCACATATCTATTGCTTCAATTTAAATAAACAAAACGGCAACATATCAGTACATATATAAGTTCGAACAAATAAAAAGTACATACAAATTAAACAGAATAAAGGTTTCAAACGGTGGTCTATTTATTGCATTTTATATTGTTCGTGTGTTTGTGCAAAAGCAAGTGTCGCAGTTTCGTTTCAGTTTCGCTTTCAACTTATCCGCAACGTATAAACATATGTTTTTATATACATACAGATCTACGCTTGCACTTGCTTACACAAACAACGTTTGTTAAAGTTTCCATTGTTTTTGGGCATTAACATCTGGTTGGTTTTTTGCGTTCGTTAACCTTTCTTCGCTCTGTGCTTGCATCGGTCAATACATTGGTTTGTGTGTGCGTGCGCTCCCGCGAGATTTTTCACTTGTTCTTTGCTCCCGTTTGCTTACGGGTCAAGCTTAGTTTGATCATTCGTTTTTTGCGTGCGCTCGCGCCAAATTCGCTCTTTGCTCTTTCAAACCCCCGCACCCCGCATATATACAGCTGTTGCCCACAAAGTGGCTGCAGCAAACGTTTGACTTGCTTATTTTCGGTCGCTTGGACTGTTTTCGTTTGTTTGTTCACTTATCGCGCCAGGTGCGTGTGTGTGTTCAGTAAGCAAGCTTGGCGTTTTGTTACATACATAGTTGTAGTGCGTGTGCTAGGGTGGCTCAAGAATTTTTGTTAAGTTTTTATTCTTGCGTTTTTTTTAAATAGATTTTTTTTTGTCAGCTTTATTATGTCTGAGTCAGATAAACAATCACTCGAAAAGCCAGTAGTAGCTAAGAATGCTGCTAAGTTAGCATTATGTTTACAAAAGTTTGACAAAGTCAGTGCTGACATTGCTCGCATGCAAACAGCCTTTAAATTAAAAAGAATCTCATCTGACAAAACAGAGTTAGCATGTCGATTAGAGCTATTGGACGGGTATATTGTCAAAGCTATGAATTTACAGGCAGAGCTGGACAATTTAAATCCAGGTAATGAAAACAGAGGGCCGTTGGAGGATCTGTGTGTCGTAACCAAAGCGATGTTTATGAATGCCATTAAGCCACAATTCGACACACACACTCAACATGACTGCTCAATGAATTCGAGCCAGCGATCTCAGCTGCCGAAAATGCGTTTACCAAAATTTAGTGGTAAACATTCAGAGTATAGAAATTTTATGTGCCTTTTCGAGAGTCTGGTCGATGACGATGCCTCATTGACAAACGTAGAAAAATTTAATCATTTAGTTTCGTGTTTGTCAGATGAAGCATGGGGTGTAGTTAAGCCGTATCAGCTAACAGATTGCAATTACCCTAAAGCTCTTGCTAGTCTCAAGTCAGTCTACGACAATAAATGTCTTATATTTTTTGATACAATTGCCCAATTATTTGATTTGCCAAGCATGACAAAACCATCTGCGTCGAGTTTGAGATCGATGGTAGATACAGTGTCTGCTATATTTGCATCGCTGTCGTCTTTGGGTGACGACAGAGACATTTCAAATGCAATAATAATTCATATGGTGATGGCTAAAGTAGACCATAAGACTAAATCTCGTTTTGAGGAGCAGCTTGATTATGATAAGTTGCCATCTTGGGAAGATTGTGCTAAGCAGTTGAATAGGAGGTACAAATATTTGGCTGCAGAAGAGTCAACTCGTGACAAATCAAAAGTGCGCAATGAAGTGAGAAAGCCTCAACAAAAATCTTCATTTGCCTGTGCTAGTTCAGCGCAAAGGTCGTCGGCTGCATGCACTTAATGCAATTCAGCAGATCACAGTCTTTATTCTTGTCCGTCATTCAGTTCTATTTCCGTTATGCAGCGTTTCGAGTACGTAAAAACTCAGAAGATGTGTCTCAATTGTTTGAACGTGGGACACATAGTTTCGAATTGCAAGGCTTCGAAGTGTCGAATTTGTTCAAAGCCTCATCATTCCTTGCTTCATAGGTATAATGCACCAGTACAAGGTGAGGCAGCGGCACTTCAAGCCTCAACTTCTGAGGCATACGTAGGTCACATGCTTGATGCGGATCAAGTCGTTCTTGCCACCGCTATCGTGAACATAAAAGATAGATTCGGACAGTCGCATCCAGCACGAGTTTTGCTTGACAGTGGTTCGCAGATAAATTTGATGTCTGAGAGCATGGCACAAAGGCTACGGCTTAAACGTGAGCCAAATTCCCTTGCTATCTCAATGGTAGTGGGAGCAACCACTGATAGCAAAAATAAGGTTTGTGCATCGATTCAATCTCGTTCGAATTCTCATACATTTTCTGCTGAGTGCTGGGTACTTAAGTCGATTTCCACATCTCAGCCTGGACAGTCGCTTTCCATATTGAACTGGAAAATCCCAAAAAATATTAAGTTGGCAGACCCCGAATTCTACAAGCCAGCTAAGGTTGATGTATTACTGGGAGCTGAATTATTCTATGGTTTATTGTGCGTTGGGCAAATAAAATTACACTCCGAGCTGCCCATCATGCAAAAAACATTGCTCGGCTGGATTGTTGCAGGCAAATGTACTCGACAAGCGCCTCGGCAACAGTGCAGTGAAAGTTTGGTAGCTCAAGTATCTATTTGTTCTCTCAACTCGTTAGTAAACCGTTTTTGGGAATTGGACCAATGTCCAATCGAGTCGAAGGCTGTTCGCCAAACAGCTGAACAGCAGGCCTGTGAACTACACTTTAAGAAAACTGTACAACGGTTATCTTCCGGTCGCTTCCAAGTGAATCTTCCCTTTAAGACCGCTCCAAAGGTTCTTGGCCTGTCCTTTCAAAATGCTGAAAGACGTTTTTTGCAACTTGAGCGCAAGCTGTCAAGAGATGACACTCTTAGAAATATGTATCATGACTTCATGAAAGAGTATTTGGATTTGGGACATATGTTCATTCTGAAGTCTGCTCCTCGAGAACAGCATTACTACATTCCTCATCAATGCGTTCTGCGACCTGAGAGTACCTCAACCAAACTTCGTGTTGTTTTTGATGCTTCCAGCAAAACCTCAACAGCAGTTTCGCTAAACGAAACACTTATGGTTGGGCCCACTATTCAGAGGGAGTTGTATTCAACATTGGTCAAGTTTCAGTTGAACAAATATGCCGTAACTGTCGACATTTCAAAAATGTATAGGTAGATAAATGTTTCTGAGGAAGACAGAGACTTTGAACTTGTGTTGTGGAGAGAAACCACTTCACAAAATATACAGGCATATAGATTGAATACTGTTACATATGGTACAGCGTTAGCACCATTTTCGGCTGTACGTTGTTTGTATGAACTAGCAAATATATACGCACAATCTCATCCAATTGGTGCGGATGTGATTCGCAATTGTTTTAATGTCGACGATATGCTGGCAGGTGCAGATACTTTAAAGGAATTGGACACCATTTGCAGCCAGGTTTAGTGACATATTGTCCAAAGGAGGATTTCCACTGGCCAAATGGGCTTCTAATTGCCAGAATCGATCTGGTGAAAAGAACGCCAGTGGAGAAATTAGTATCAAAATTAATGAGCAAAGCTCGGAACTTGGAATGCGTTGGGCACCTCAAGAGGATGTGTTTAAATATCATCTTGACGTGGATAGTTTTGCCTTCTTAAAACCAACAAAACGTAACATTTTTTCAATAGCCTCTCGTTTGTTTGACCCTCTTGGCTTATTGTGTCCAATTGTAACTAAGGCAAAAATGTACGTTGCCGTTTTTGTATGTTTCGCCTCAAAGGCAGTCTTGGAACTGGTTACAGATCTGCCCACTGATGTTTTTCTAAATGTTTTTAAAAGGTTCATTGGGAGACGAGGGCTGCCGAAGACGATCTACAGCGACAACGCGACGAACCTCGTGGGCGCGAGCAACGTGCTCCAGGAGTTGCAGGCAGCCTTTCGCCGAACGCAGGGGACGCTGCAGGAGTACGCAGCGGAGAGGGCTGTGGATTGGAGGTTTATCCCTCCGAGGGCACCACCTTTTGGCGGGCTGTGGGAGGCAGCAGTAAAGGCTGCCAAACACAGGCTAGTTCGAGGGGCAGGCGACGCCAAGCTGACGCCGGACGAGTTGTGCACGCATCTGATAGAGGTCGAAGCGTTGCTCAACTCCAGGCAACTCGTGTTGAACACCAGCGATCCCAACGAAGGGGAAGCAACAACGCCGGGGCACTTGCTCATCGGCCAGCCTTTGCTGGGGCTGCCCATCGGATTCACGCCCGTAGAGCCCAACAACAAGCGCGTAGCCGCATACTTGAAGCGGTGGCGACAATTGTGGGAGCTCAAACTGAGCTTCTGGCGCAAGTGGTCCAAAGACTACCTGCTCAGCCTGCAGCAGCGCGCCCAGTGGAGCAAAGGCGAGGCCAATCAGTTAGTTTAAGAGAAAGCACTCTATGCAAACTTGAAAGCCGATCGGCAATCTGCCGACGGCGAATTGGTGATGCGTGCGGTCATTTGTGGCCCACGCACTCCGTTTTAGGCTAAGCTAATTTTTAATTGTCGTAATAGTCTTGAAGCCTCCACAAGCATTGTATTAAATTCGCATATGCCAGAAAAAACCGCGTCTCATAATTTGTTGTAATATATTTAAATCTAAAAACGCTTAGATTTTTCTTCTTCTATATACATATATGTAATATTTGTATTTGGTGGCATGGTGGCTGTGTGAATCGTGAACAAACAAGCAACAATCAGACAAGAACAGCCGTTTGTCGTTCAGGGGCAACGAATTTCCTACCCGTTACAAGGTTCGCTTGCATCTTGCGTGCATTTCTAAGGCGCCTAAACATCAACCATTCCGTTATACGTCTTTCTGTTCCTTAGTTTATGGCAACGAGTATATACCTAACAGAACGGAACTCAGAGCTGCCAATTCAAATAAAGTCGTGCATGACCATCTGTTACTTTGACTCGGGTAAACTAACGAGAGCTGGCATTACTCATTGACCAGCGGCTAATTTTTTGATTATTGCTTCTTTGTTTACCATATACCAAGCGTTTTGTTTTGATTTTGGGCAGAATTCGTTATACTTGGCTATACATGGGTACATTGCTTGAGTTTGTTAGCGCTGAGTTTGTTTGATATGTATATATATACATGTAAAGAAAATATTATTCATTTAGTTTACGTTAACAAATAAATACAATCAAAATACTTTTTGTGTGAATGCTTCAAGTTTTAATGAAAACGGTTTTGTATAATGCATGAAATTTAATGCATGAATATTGAAAACAACAGAATATTTGTTAGGCTTTTATTTTACACTTATTTATTAGAGTTGGTGGGCTGCTTAATGTATGTTTATATATATTGAAATTGCAGGGGGGCTTCACACGTAGCTTGTGGTTTAGATGAATTATAAACGCGTGGGGATTGAGTTTATTCGCGTGACCTCTAAACGACACTTGTAATGTTACTGGTTTAAAGCAGATTAAGCTAAACTCTTTTAAAGGCTGCCGTCGGCTACAAATCTCGGCTTGTCGTGTGCTTCTAGTCGAAGCAGTAGTTGCTGTTTGGCAAAAACATTCTCCCTCCCATTGAAAGGATTGCAAGATTGTGTCGAAAGGGGGGATTGGAAACTATGCAGGGATGTACGGTGGCGTTAAGCCGGACCCGATCCCGAGAGCATCCAACCAAATATGATGTTTTGTGCTACCGGACACACGCTTAGTTTTGTCAGATGTCACAATGATGGCGAAATGTGCCTGTACGCTTTTCGGATTTATTTTGGCTGGCGTCGTCATTTGGACGCCCTCCTCTACCTTTAACACCGGTAGCCGCTCGGTCGTAGGGGAACAGCGTAGATTCCTTATCCGCACTGACGCTGATGAGGGATAGGTCGAAACCTTTTGCCAGTGAAGCCTTGATGCGGATTATTGGACTACACGGGTCCACGAGCCCGGCTGACTTGAACGCCGTAGTACCGTTGTTTAGGAAGAGGGAAACAATCGGCAGGAGCGTAATCCGCTTGAACTCGAGCAGAGACTCCAACGACGTTGACATCGCCGGCAAAGGACTCTCCGCTGGTGTTGCGGTTCGCTCCTTGGATACTTCCAAGCGACGCTGGACTGCGGATGTGTTGCCATAAGTGGACGCTGCTGGTCGGGGTGATTCGAAAAGCGATGAAGCAGCGTGTGGTGATCGTCCTTGAACTTCCGTCATTTGTCCTTGCTCCTGCAGGTGTCTCCGGAGTGTTGATGGGCTAGACAGTTTGGGCAATACTTATCGATCAGCACGGCCCGAAGTCGTTTGTCGTCTGGCAGCCGCAGAAATTTTTTGGCAGCGAAAGGATTGCACCCCACTTGCCCGATGTGAAGAAATAAGAAAAAATATATTCGAATTCGCACCATGGAAAGAGTATGTTCTGGATGGACCTGTATCTGCCGATACATTTTTGTTGTCAGCGTTTAAAACATATCGGAAAAAGCGCCACTTTAGCAATTGGACGGTCAAGTCGGACTGCACAAGGGGCCTCGTATGAAGGATATCATTTGAACTACGACCGTTCGAAGCAGGATTGGAAGCGTTAAGAAGGTTTTACAATGTCAGCTTGAGATTGGAAAATGTTTTGTTCCTGTTTGACACACATGTTTTTCACATAAGCTCGTTTCACTCACTTTCAATCTGTAACCGGTCCACTCGCATCTCAGCTTGGAGTGGAAAAATGCTATTCGAAAATTGAGTTTTAAAAGCTCTCAATAGATGTCGGATGTTCGAAATTAGTAACATCTGCTTGAAAGCTCAAAAATTTTTACCTATATTTTTCTCAGTACTGAGGTAAAGGATAATATATTTCACTATTCAATATATATTTTGTATATATTTTGCTTTATAAACGAATATATAACAAAAAAATCATTGTTATATAAAAAAACAAATCGCTAATTTTTGTGCCATTCGCATTCAATATTTCATTACCTTGCATTTTATAAGGGAGATGAAGCGTATGGCCACTTTCGCAAACTGCGAGAGAAGTTTAGAAGTTTAAGAAAAGCCACAGAAAAAGTGGCGCGGCTGCAAGTAGGCCATCCAAGTGGATTTTTTTGAAGAACCTAGAGTTCCTCGGCGAGGAATACAAACGACGAAAGTAAGCACTGCCTTTGATTTGTATTTATTATTGATTTACTTATTATACTATTGCTTTTCCAGAGTAAGCAATTCGCAAGCATGGGGTAACTCGACTGCGAATGAGGAGTCGTGTAAGGATGATTTTGAGTTTCTATCGGAGCCGAAATCGCCGCAGCTGGAATCGCCTCAGCAAGCAACAACAACGCGAGCAATATTTCAGCAATCACTGTCGCGTTCGCGCTCCAATATGCCTGGAATGCTACATAGCATTGTGGAGGCTATGCATTTTCCATCTGATATACCCATTCGCTTTTGATTTTTGCGTAAATTTTCTGAGGCATTAACGGAACGTTTCACAAATTTTACGATTTCTCTCACCTGCGTTATCAAATTTGTAACAGTTTGTTGAGAAAGGGATTGTGTTACCACCAAATTTATGGTATGTGTCATGCACGGAATATCTTTTTCTTTTGCAAACAAATCACGACTCACTTTTAACATTGTTGCATCGTTATCTGTAGTGACTGCAATTACTTTTTGCTTTTATTTTTACTTTTGTATGCGATTCACTTAGTTCAAATACGCCAACAGTCATACTGATCAACTTCAACTTCTCTATATAATGAATAGTTACTCCTGCAAGACGATAATAATAAAGTTAAATTGTTATTAGAATTGTTTTTAAAAAAGAAATTTATGATGTGATATTTTAATTACCAATGAACGACTTGTTTAGCATGGACTCACTCCAATTGTCATACGTTAAACTATAATACTCCGTTCTCTTGATACACTCTTTAAATTGTGCAGATAAAGCAGCATAACGATCGTCAATCCCTGGTTTTATAGTTTCTCTTGAAGGCATTTTATAGTGTGGCGCCAAATATTTTAAGAAGTTCTTAAAACCACAGCCGTCAATAGTGCTAAAGGGTTGATTATCAAATACGATATAATCTGTAATTTTGTCAGTTATTCCTTTCGATTTCCAGCCATCTTCACTTGACATTGCCCGAATACCAGAAAATACTTCATCAATTTGCCGTTGTGTTTTACTGATTGCTCTGGAGGTTTAAGGTTTTTCAACAAATTTCGCACTATTATCTTCATCATCGCTTAACACATATGACAATTTTGATTGCTTCATGCCATTAGTTTCAGTTTTTTCATTAAAAACATTTACCGTATGTAATTTTTGCAAATGGCCTCGAAAATTTGTCGTATTGCCAGCAGCATATTTTACATGCTGCTTCCGTAGTAGATATTTTCTTAAAATAGTTCAATACTGTGCATCTTAGCTTTGCCTTATGCATTTTACATAGGTTTTAATTGAACAGCACAATTAAATATGTATTCTATATACACAAGCACAACAAACAAATGCAAAAAGCGCGCAATTTCTGCGTTGCATTTTATTTTATGTAAAATTTGGTCTAGAAACTTCAATTTGAAGTCTATGCCTTGTAGGAGACCCAACATGGAAATGTCATAGCTTTCGGGGTTGTGCTGCAACCGCTTGATTGAGCCTTGATACATTGACTTCAACACTTTGGAAAGGCATTTTGATTATGTCAAACAATCTCATTGAGTTAAATGTGGCTTCTGAGCCTGAATCATTCAGCGCTCTCGCCGTGAACTCCGTGCTTTGATGGATAACATTTATTAAGGGCAGTACTCAAGAGCACATTACGCGTATCAATCGCAAAATAATTTTGAAAGCAGGGTTGGTCCAAAGTTGACTGTATTTGAACTTGATCATTATTTTGCGATTGAGGAACTGAACTAGTGGTCTCTGAAAAAGGGTTGCCCTTATGCAAAGCGTGTTATGGTGTCCCTTCCACGTGAAACAATTGTGAGCACTCCTGCAATCTTCTAGTTGGTGGAACTTAGCAAAACAATTCCAACAAAGACTCATGTGTTTTACGGGGGTAGCTCTCTGGGACACTGAAATCTGTAGGAACTTAGGACATAAGCGAATTGGGTTACTTTCCTTGGCACATACATTGTAAGTTTTTTCCCTGAAATGTACTTTAACCTCGAATGTTTGAACATTCCTAGCCGAAGCTTGAGGTTTACCATGGCTAGGATGAGTGTGAAGGCTGGTGCTTGGCTTTATAACTTTGATAACTTCCAGCGTCCTATAGCGTTCATCAAGGAAAATGTTTAGATCTTTCCACTTTGGAATCGGCGCTTTATCTGACAGAGACTGTGCCCACAGAGACAGTGTGCCTTGGTAATTAAAAAAAGAATAAGAATACCAGGAGGCAGTCCCAGCAGTCAGTCGACACATAGGAATGCTCCAGGGCTGCGAGACAGCTCTGAATAGTGGTCTAAATCTCTTTCAGGGCGGAACCGGTTTCTACATTGACCGTCGGCAAATTGAAAAGGATTTTGAGCTTGCTGTTAGCCAAGAGGCTCTTGTTCTGGAAATTCTCATATAACGCCTACCACTCAGATTCAAAACCGTCATTGGTGAGCAGAGAATCAGACACAATTGCCTTGGCTTCAACTAACTTTTTTGAGTTGAGGTGAAACAAATTTTCGACTGGAGTCAGTAAACGTGTCGCTCAAATTCTTGATAAGAATTGGGTCAGCTTATCGGAAGCAGCGATAAAATCGGATAGTCTCATGCTTGCTTTGCATTTAAGATTGGTAGCGGCCCGAGTGGCTTTTTGCTTCAATCTTGAAAGAGGTGGTTTGGCGGTCTCGCACTTGGATTTCGGCGTAACGGCATTGGAAGGTTTCCTTCACAGGAAGATTTAGTGAAGCAAGCGAATTTCTTCTCTGGCTCTTCACTGACGGAACTTTCAATTGATTTTTCTCTCCTTGACCTGACTCTATCGGCATTATCCGTGGCTTCGCTTGGAACAAAATCGATTCAGGAGTGTACAAATTGTAAAAGAATGTTTACAAACATAGCCACGATGCGTGAACTTGAAGGAATTTATAAAAGAACATTGTGAAGTAGGCCCGGCGGGAGCCTCCTACACATATAGACTTAAGATTAGAAACACTTATGAAATGAAATTATAAAGAATTACTACCTAATACTAAATACGTACATGAACTACGTACGAAACTTTGTTACTTACATACTTATCATTTAGTCATTACTT